>JBAMJV010007399.1:0-51932 GCA_037951105.1 Echinarachnius parma
CGGCCCCTCCCGTTTAGTGGACCAGCGAAATTTTCTGAATATCGCGAAATATAGTTAAAAAGGATATCGCCACAGCTTGCGTACAAACGTCAGATCCATCGCCCAGCTAAAAATATACGCGAAAACTATCGTGATGGACAGCAACACACGGACACCAACCCCGTCTTCTTATTATAATATAGATGCATTGTGTCATCGCATCACAATGAGGCACAATCTGTAGGAGCGAGCAAGAGGAACAATTTCCCAATAAAATAATGTTGACTGCCCTCTCGTCATTAGCAGCATGCGTCCTCGGATAAGGCAACATAAAATGTGTGTATGTGTGTCTGTGTATGTGTATATGATTCTATTTCATTGTTTTGCTCACAATTATATTTGATGAATTTGAATAACAAATCAATGAACAAAATTAAACGACGGGTGTTATGGTAGTGAATACAATGTATCGGTCTTTATCTCTCACATTCTCAGTGCATTCAGTTACGATAAATACAATGAGTTGCTGCCTATACATGTACATGTATAATAATAATCCCCATCATGTATACACATGTCATATATTTTCTGCTGTACTGGAAATTTAATGTAAATAAATACAGGTTAATTTTGGATGTTCAAATGTCAAAGATAAGCGTTATATCATAGTTTGGAGGGCTGCTGGGGAATTTCGACAGCAGATTAAATGGAATATTGTTTCAATGCTTTAAAGGATCTACCTAATAATTGTCTACATCCACGAAACTTACTTACTGTTGTCAGCATGGAATCAGCGTTTGAGACGAGTCTCAGGCTAATCTTGATCAAGTTTTAAAAAATACATGTGAACCAGCTTTCAAACGCCGATTATGTTCATGGGCTAATATATAAACAAGCGACGATAAATACGCCACATGACCACGAAGGTAACATAATTGGTACCATGTCTATTCAATATGTGTCCGATTTCGTCCAATTGCAAAATAAAAAATGCATACGATGATGTTAAGGATATGGTTGGATATGGGTTAGAGTAGAATTAGAGTAGGGGGAAACAACGAGAAAAAACAATTACAAAGTCACAAAGATTGTCCGGATTTTGATGCCAAAGGCTTCTTTGGAGTGACCGCAGATCAATCGTACCCAAATACTGCAGTTTCGTAACTTTTAGGTGACCTCTTAGAGTATTATTCACTATTTGACCCAATTTTTCCTATGACTTTGAGGGGTCAAGGTCAAGGTCAAGGTCACGGTGGTTTCTGAGCACGGATGGCTGATCGACAGGCAGGGAACCAACATCCGGATGATTGGGACTTTTGATTTTGTTGCTGGTTTTTTACCCCAATTTTCCTATAAACTTGAGGGGTCAAGGTCATGGTGCTAATAGCTTCTTTAAAGTGACCACGATCAATCGTACCGAAAATATCTCAGATTTGTGACCTTTCAGAGACCTCCTAGCGTATTATTCACTTTTGACCCCAATTATCTATATAACCTTGAGGGCGTCAAGGTGACGGTGGTTCTGAGCTAGGATGGGTTGGTGCAGGCAGGTGAACCAAAATCCGGACGACGAATGGGGACTTTCTATTTTTTTCTCGTTTTTGACCTACTTTTCCTTTGACCTTGAGGGTTCAAGGTCAAGGTGGAAATGGCTTGAAGTGACCACTGTGTAATCGTACCGAAATATTGCAGATTTATGACCTTTAGGTGACCTTTTAGAGTTTATTCACTTTTGACCCCAATTTTCTCTATGACCTTGAGGGGTCAAGGTGGTTCTGAGCACGGATGGCTGATCGACAGGCAGGGGAACCAAAATCCGGATAAATTAGGGACTTCTTTTTTGGGCTCGTTTTTTACCCCAATTTTCCCTATGACCTTGAGGGGTCAATGTCGATGGGTGATAATGGCTTCTTGAAGTGACCGCTGATCAATCGGACCGAAATATTGCAGATTTATGACCCTTTAGGTGACCTCTTAGTAAGAGTCTTTAGTCACTTCTTTGACCCCATTTTCCCTATGACCTTGAGGGTCAAAGGTCACTGTGGTTCTGACTTGGATGGGGTGTGGTGAGCCTAGTCAGGGGAACCAAAATCCAGACGATTGGGACTCTTATTTTGTTTTCTAGTTGTTTACCTCTTTTCCCTTTGACCTTGAGGGGTCACGGTTATGGTGGATGTTTGTAGACATTTTCTGTGTGATTGACTACACATATATTGTGAGCAAGGTAATTTTTATGGTATAATTGAATAAGGAGCTAACTTCACATTGAATAAGGAAATGAATAGGGAAAAATAAATAAGAAGCTAACTTCACAGACTTATTTGTTTCGTGTTTTGTTACACATGTTACATATGTATTTTTTGTGATGCGCATTTTCATGCGATAATCATTACTTATAAGGACTACTTTAGTAAAAAATAAAGATTTGTTATTTTGTTTGTTATAGATTCAATTTATGGTCGATTTGATTTGATGAACACTAATAAAGCATCATCCTCATTATCATCATCAGTCTAATCTTCATTATCATAATCAATAATCATTATCACATTAATCATCATTATCACATCATCATCACCATCAATCATCATCTTCATCATTATATTATCATCATCACCATCATCATCTTCATCATCATCACCATCACCACTATCAGCAATTCGCTATCACCATCTCCACATAGCTCCAATTAATATGCTAGCAGTTCATTCAAATTAACTACAAAATGCAGTGTTGCACCGAGGTACACATTCATTATATTAGATAGACGGATATAGAATGGACATTAATTGCACAGCACTTGATGACAATTTATTGATTGTAGACATCGTTTATTGATTTATTCTCATTTAAAGAAAAAAATTGTGCTATTTTATACTGATCTCTTTGAATAAAGATAATAGACAAGCTTCACAATACATACATCATAACACAACGTATTGATTTTCTTAGTAAATACAATATTGTATAGAAATGATAGTGAAATTAAAGAATGTTACACATGAAATTATATAGAGAACAAATTATTTAATTGTCAGTGATCTGTGAGGGTACGCATATTTGAAAAAAGGAAAGAGAAAGGAATATATCAGCATAAAGTGTCTCATATAATGAACTACCTTTAAATAATAATACCCACTATTGTAATAGGTCTAATGAAAAGGCGTCGTTATCAATACTACCCATCTACCGTGCAACTTGAATATAAAGGGGGAGAATGCAGCATGTGTTGTGACTAATCTAGCCCTTTGTAGCGGGGACAAGATGTCTGCTCTTATTGCCCTGTTCACCAAGCAGAAGCATACTCAATGGGCCACCAAGCTCCATTACTCGTAAGGGCTCTAATACGACGTGCAGGACTAAGCCTAAGCGTAACAAACAATACTGATTTCGCCTCCCATGTTCACATTTAAAGGGATAGTTGAGTTTTGGTAACGGAGGGCACTTCACAAAATATTTTTTTGTGAGATAATGAAAAACTGACTGTCAAATTTGAAAGAACATACAATTTTAATGACAGAATCAACTTTATTTGATAAAAATCGGTTCAGAAACGGCTGAAATATCCATAAACGTATTTTTATTCAAAAGTTCTCAGCCAGGGGACATTTTGACTTTTTAGAGAAATTTTAAAAACTGCTTATAGACTACTTTGAAAACAATCTAAATAGGTTTTTAAAAAGTTGTTGATATCTCTATTGAATCATTATTTGAACAAAACATCAAATGCACAATTTTGTATGAAAAATGGCTAAAACCAATAAGTTTTTTTAGAGAGCGCCCTCTTGAATTGTAACGGCTCTTTTTGAATGATAACAGGGGTTTTACTTAGTCGTTTGTAATTGTGTATACTTTTCGAGCATGGTGAAGTTATAACTATTAGTTTGTAGCGTAATGATGCAGGTTTGGTTACTGAAGTTAAGTTTGACCAATACTCAACTATCCCTTTAATATCCGAGAAAACAACACCTTCCACCTTGTCAACATAATTATTAAGAATCACTATAATTATACAGCCCTAAAATGCACATCACAGGTTTTATTACAAGTAGGATTCTCTACCACTTATTCCTAAGTCAAAAGTTTTCCAGTACTATAGGAAACTGAAGGACACATTCAACATTACTCATGGTAATACAAATACCACTATCATCTGGCCACGCACAGAGTGGAGAAGGGAAAGGGGAGATAAGAGAGGGGAAGGGGATAGCGGAGAAAGAACGAGAGAAAGAGCAGGAGCTGAGATAGAGAGAGACTGGGAGGGAGAGAAAGAGAAAGATAAGAGCTTAGAATGTGTATATCCAAAGTATAATTTGAAGTATATTATTCTTCTAATAATTCCTATCAAAAGTTAGCACCACGCGCAGCGTAACCATACTGAACAAAGAGCGCATAACCATGTGTACAATACAATCGGTAAGAGAATATATACAGTTAAATTACGAAGAGAGGGAAAAGGTATTCCTCCAACTAGATCAAACTATTACTAACTTGTGTATGAATCAACTAGACTGCAAGCTTAATCGATCATATAATTATTCTAAAAGAAAGTAAAATATATATATATACAAATCTATAATACTATAGAATACTAAATATATAGGTTGGTATGGCTTACCTGAAATAAGAGGTGCCGAATAAGAAACAGGGCAGAGAGAACAGGCTGGAGTATTTATTGGGGAAACTCATAAAGGCATCCTCTCTCTTTGGTATCAAAAAGCACTCTCAACCCCACTTGTAGAAACCAGCTAAGGGGGAGGCGAGATGCTTACGCCCTATACCCTGTTATCTTCTTTCAAGTCAATGGGTCACCATTTAGCACAAACAAGGGCTTTGTTTCCAAGTAATCTTGGTAACTACATTGATACACAGTGAAAATCACTTTCGGCAACCAACTACCGTTATCAATGCCATATAGGTACTCTGTGTGGTCTAAAGCACATGACATTCTTATGTACCACAAAACGGTGTACTCTGTAGTACTCACAATATAGACATAACATAATTATATATAATGTTACATTACCAACACTACCTACAGGGTCTGACATGCAGATATACAATCAGCAGAATTGATCAGAAATAACTAACTATGAATGGGGCTGTCTGAGATAAATATGAGGACTTGCCGAGATGGTAAGTGGACTTGAGCCAGACGCAGTCCGAGTGGAACAACTGATGGGACAGAGACTGATTTTAGTCTGCATTAGTTGTTGTTGTATTTTTTTGCCAATCAGTCAAACTTAACTATTTTTGCAATTTGCAAATATAAATTCTCTTTAATTTATTTTTTATTTTTGTGTATTCTTCTTTATTTTTATTGTACCAAAACTATGCTTCATATTTAATCAAATTATAAACATTTGGCACCATTTTGAATATTAGAAGAATCCTAGTCACTTATATACACTGCAAGAGGTCGTTGATGTCAGCTGATGCGGCGGGCATGGTTGCAAAATCATGGGAGTCCTTTGGCCAATAGTCTAATGACCATGCATCAAAGCAGGGCAATGGACACCTGAGGCAGGTCCGTATATCTGGACACCTGAAGCAGATCCGTTTATCTGGACACCTGAAGCAGATCCGTGTATCTGGAAACCTGAAGCAGATCCGTGTATCTGGACACCTGAAGCTGATCCGTATATCTGGACACCTGAAGCAGATCCGTATATCTGGACACCTGAAACAGATCCGTATATCTGGACACCTGAAACAGATCCGTATATCTGGACACCTGAAACAGATCCGTGTGTCTGGACACCTGAAGCAGATCCGTGTGTCTGGACACCTGAAGCAGACCTGTATATCTGGACACCTGAATCAGATCCGTTTATCTGGACACCTGAAGCAGATCTCTTTATCTGGACACCTGCAGCAGATCCCTTTATCTGGACACCTGAAGCAGATCCCTTTATCTTGACACCTGAAGCAGATCCGTGTATCTGGACACCTGAAGCAGATCCGTATATCTGAACACCTGAAGCAGATCCGTATATCTGGACACCTGAAGCAGATCCGTATATCTTGACACCTGAAGCAGATCCATGTATCTGGACACCTGAAGTAGATCCGTATATGGGGACACCTGAAGCAGATCCGTATATCTGGACACCTGAAGCAGATACGTATATCTGGACACCTGAAGCAGATCCGTGTGTCTGGACACCTGAAGCAGATCCGTGTAATCCGCTTAATCGACTGACAGCAAACTGACGTCGTCTTGGATTTATCTGCGTGTCGAATTCACGATGAAACGTGCGGTGAAGCCTTTTGGAATAATTCAAGTCATTTTCGGCCAAATTCAAATCCATTTTTGAAAACTTTCAGTGTGAGCAGCTGTAAGTACCAAGTCCAAGATATAATGCACAGCGAGTGGATTTGCATCCGAATTTATACCCGGTTTATAAATACACGGCTGCAAAATTTCTGAATTCCCCACAAATAGTCATTGCAACATTTCCTCTTCTGAATCATTCTGGTGCAGTAATTTGCACATCCGTTTCAGCGGGGTAGAATATTCCAAATGCCGTTTCGTTTCAAATTGAGGTATAATGGTATAATATTGCGCTTATTGAAGTGATCAAGAATATTCAAAGGCAGAATTGCACATTATACAGATTTTGTTATCTTCTTTATACTGCTACAAATGAAATACAAACATAGTGATTAGTGCACGAACTAACCGAATAATTATAGCTTATACGTCGTATTGATGTTTTAGCACATATATACCCCACCCCCCTCGACATAAAATTTAGAATTGCCGAGTCAGTTATCTGGGGGAATACCCAATATAATAAATTGCATGCAGGTACCATATACAGAGTGTGAACTCTCCTACACTGTTAAAATAAAACGCTGTGTAAAAAAACGCTGTGTAAAAATGGTTGTTAAATTTTTTCATACAACTTTAGGTGTAGCATGATACGTTGTACAAAGAAGGGTTGCGTGAAGCGGCCATTGTTCAAGCGTTGATGAAACGTGTTAAATCTCGTGATAGTTTCGACCGCGAAATCACCGCGTCAAAACCCCTTTTTTCCCATCACAAACCAAGCGAACCGAGATAGCGTGGTCGATAGAGAGTGAGGCTTATAACCTAAAGATCCCCGATTCGATTCCGACCTTGCCGCTTTACCTCTTTTTTGTATTTGCTATTTCAACAACAGGGTTGTTGAAATTTATTCTAAACAACTGTTGTTGAAAAAATTAAAACAACAGTTGTGTAAGCTTTAAACAACTGGAGTTGTTGAATGTTTTCAACAACAGTTGGATGGTTCATATGTTAAACAGTGGTTGTTGAAAAATTTCAACAAGTTGTTGAATTTGTTTACACAGCGTTTTAACAGTGTATTATAATTATGTATTATGTCATCGGATTACAATGAGGCACAATCTGTAGGAGAGAGCAAGAGGACAATTTCCCAGCAAAATAATGTTGACTGCCCTCTCGTCATTAGCAGCATGCGTCCTCGGGAATACGGCAACATAAAATGTGTGTATGTGTGTGTGTGTGTGTGTGTGTGTGTGTGTGTGTGTGTGTGTGTGTGTGTGTGCGCGCGTGTAATGACCGTCAATCGGGGATACACACAAGTTTAAACACCGGTGTCGGCGCATAATCTGTCTGGGCGGATAGCCTGTCTGGGCCGCAGGATATCCTGACGGATTCGTCAGCTTGTGCTAGGATTAGCTGACTGGGGACGTATTATTCTGTATAACGTTGGCCAGTCGAAGCATAATCTGTCTGCCGGATACTGTGTCCCCAACCCTAACCCTAACCCTAACACTAACCCTAACCCTAAACCCTAACCCTAACCCTAACCCTAACCCTAATTTGGTGGCTATAGGTCAGATTAGTGGCTATAGGTCAGATTTAGTGGCTATAGGTCAGATTAAGATTTTAGTGGCTATAAGTTAGATTTATTGGCTACATAAGTGTATACAGTATAGCAGTGGTGGGGCCTAATACACGATATTGCCAAATTTGACGAAATTTTAGCCAAAATTACTATAATTAGGCTAAATTTTGGCCAAAATTTGCCAAAATGTCCCTATAATAATGCCACCTTGCCTCTAGTATGAGGGCAGTCTGTACTAGTATAGCTTGTCTCTAGGAGCAGTCTATCCGTCCGACAGCATATCCTAGCACAAGCTGACGAATACGTCAGGATATGCTAGCATATCCTGCGGCCCAGACAGGTTATCCGCCCAGACAGATTATGCGCCGACACCGGCAAACGGGGATATTCCGGAAACCGGGCATATCCCCGGTTTCCGAACAGCCCCGTATAGTGCTTCAGGGATCGTCTTAAGGGCTGTACAGTATGTTATTTTGATTTTTTAAGGATATCCCTTATATGCCCGTTTTGCATGTTTTTAGACATAGTGTGTGTGTGTGTGTGTGTGTGTGTGTGGGTGTGTGTGTGTGTGTGTGTGTGTGTGTGTGTGTGTGTGTGTGTGTGTGTGTACTTTTGTTTGTGTGCGTTTGTGTGTGCGTGCGTGTGATACGTGTGATACCTTTAGGCCAGCCTACCATTAAAAATAAATATGTTTAACAAACTGTCCATTGCACATTTTGTCTTTTCTTCATTAAATATTGATATTGATTTAAATTTACAAAGTAAATTAATTGGAATCATGAGCTTAACTGTTGTCGGTTTCTTATTCCGAAGTTATTATTCATTATATTATTTCCAGCACCTTATCGGCAGCATGGAGTGTGTTGTGTGGCCAGTTCGACGCGGAAGCCACAGTCCACAAGTAAGATTATATCTCTTGTTACATCTTTGCTCAAACGCAAGGTTAAGGTCACGTTTAGGCTTTGTTATTATACCGTAGTGCGTTGTACATAGCCATAATGTTGATTTCATGACTTTAACAACATTCTATCTTTATTTAATGAACGAAAATAAGTTTAATGTTTCATTTTCATTTCGTTTATTTCGATAAATTTCATAAAAACATACAAATATAGAAATAAGACAATGCAGATACAAACAAATAGTACAATGTAATAATAATCTAAGGGTAGAGGGAGAAGCAGAGGCGATTGACATATCAAAGGTTTCTCCTCAGAACTAAGACAACAATTACAATAAAGGTATAAGTATGTACAAATGGTTTTGAAACTGTTAAACTCAGTACTTTGTATTCATTGTGTAAACTCTTATCATTATTTTTTTCAAATTGAAGTACAATTGAAACCAAATCAAATCCTTTCATGCCATAATTTATCCTCATCCATATATATATAGAACAATGGCGGACACGCTAATGAAAGACATTAACAAACCTCTCAAGAAAATGGCCGAGCAGCAAGCCAAGAGTTATAAATTGGTGAGTGGATATTTATTTTACTTAGTTAAACATGTTAAAGGTGGTACCGAAGGATGGGCGGAAATGATTTACCCCTGTACGGAATAAGTTAACTTGTTTGTTTTGTTATTGTATTATGTATTCGTATTAGCAATTATTAAGCTGATAGCCTTCTGACACATTGTGCAACATTTGTAATGATATAATAGTATTTAGCTTATTGGCATGTGAATATAAATTCAGGATAAACGTGTGAATTTCGTTCAATAAAACTATCTTTGTAGAATTTTTGGAGACAGTGAATTTATTGCTGGTTCTCATTTACCCATTTCTCCACGACAACCGTCCTAAATCGAAGAGGGTATACTTACATATTACATGTACTAGGTGTTACAAAAAACCTGTTATGTTTTTAATCCGTAATAACTCAGTTGCTTATGAATTGAATCAGGTCGAAATTCCAGAACTTGTAAAGAAACATTGTCAAATGCATCTGTCGAAGTTTGGTTACATAATACTGGCTCGTGACAGAGAAATAGACATGAGATGAGGGACATCAGTTATGAGTCTGTTTGGAGAATCCTTCAAAAGGACATTAGAGCACGATTATAAAGGTAAGGTTTTTTAAAATTGACAATAGCCACCCTTTCTCTTGTTGAAATCTGATAATACTTGGCACATGAAATTTGACAGTATCCCTTTACATGGTCTGAAGTTTTAATTTAATTCCATTCATAAGCGACTGAGTTATTACGGATTAAAAACATAACAGGTTTTTTGTAACACCTAGTACTATGGTACTGCTTATTTATTAGCTTTGGTTATTCTTTTAGTCAAATTAAGATGAGCTCCGTCTTAGATCACGCCAATCATGCTCCCCTTTGCATAGCTACGCCAGTATTCTAATTCGTAAGAGTGATAATACATGTATCTCGATTTTTAAAACTTGTTTTCTTTTAATTATTGCTATAGTTCGAGACACCTGTCGACAAGGCATTGAAATCAATGAACGACTCCCGAGCTGATCTATCAAAGGTAATTGTCTTATCCACATCAACCGGAATATCATGAATGGATAAACGGGAGTAGAAAGTAATGCTTATCATACTTGGTATGTGAGTAATATTTATTCTAAGACTTCCCATTGCCTTCATAAATGTCCTAGCTAATTTGGAATCATATCAATTATTTTCAAAAAGCGCATCATAATATGTACATGTATACATGTATGTTTGCAACTTAATACTATTCATATCGTAATCCGGACTGGTCCCGGGGGAGTCCAACTTTCTTTGCTCATTTACATTAATTTATACTATTTTTTCTGGTCAGTTCCCCTTCGTTTGAAATAATTTATTATAAGACTTTACATTGCTTTCATGGATTAATGTCATATATATGTATAATGTTAATAGAATCATATTATATAATTCGTTGCAAAATGACTCGAAGGTATATATTTTACAACATACTATTTATATTCCACATATTTTCCATAGAAAAAGAAGACTGTGTACGCGAAATCGAAGGAGTCCCAAACCTTGGTGAACCAGGTCGGGATCCCCCAAAACGCCAAGGGCAAGCCCATCTCAGACAAAGACATGGCTAAGGTAAGTAAAATGTTCGACCTTTGGTAACAGTCTCATGATTGGTTTGATCTGGGTTTGATTGTCCAAAGTAATAGAAATTCTTTTTTTGTACATGGTTACAACATATAGATCAACCTTGACACTGTGACAAATTTAACATGTTTTGAATTACACATTACTTATTATTTACTGAAAAGTTACTATAAATGATATTAATTAGTGTTTTAAACTTGTTTCAGATTCATATTTTTTGCGTTGGTTGTAATCTACGACCACTATCCGAACCTTAATTTGTTTAAATCACAGAGAGTTACACACTAAACATTCCTAGAAATAAATATTTTTATTTTTATTTAATGCTTCTTTTCAGATAAAAACAAAGGCGAAATTCTCATGGAATGACATCAGCACAATAAGCTTCGTAAAACCGCGTTGTTCATAGGAGGAGGGGGGTCATCAAAGCATAACTAGAAATCAATCATTATGTTCTTACATACTTTATTCAGATCAAGACAAAAGTCTGAGGAAGCCGTCGCAAAGACCGAGACGCAATACATGAAGCACCTTCATCGCTTTAAGGACATGTCACCCACCAGCAAGTCCAGGCATCACCATCTCGACACCTGGAAATCACATTGCTTGAAAAAATTGCTTTCAAAGTAATACTCGTAAGATTTCTAGAAATCAATCTTTCCCTTCATGTTTCTCTTTTAGATCAAACCAAAGGCGCAAACGTCCGGGGAAGCCGTCGCAAAGACCGAGACGGGAAACATGAAGCAGTTACTGGTCGCTGAAAGGAGACGTCAGAAGCATCAACATCTCAACGACGTGGAATCGTGTTGATTGGGGAAAATACTTTCAGGGTGAAACATTAAAACATTCCTAGAAATTAAAATTGTCAGTCATGTTTCTCCACAGATTAAAACCAAAGCGCAAAAGTCGGAGGAAGTCGTCGCAAAGACGGAGACGGAATACATGAAGCAGGTACTGCTCGCCGAGCGGTCGCGGCAGCAGCACGAGGTTGCTCTGATTGGGGCGGCCTCTACGGTCCAGAAACAAGAGATGGAGCGCATCAACCAGCAGAAGGGGTTGCTACACAAATACAGTCAGACCATCTTTGATATGACTCCCAAAATACAGCAGGTATGTTGTTTCCTTGGTAACAAAAACATTTCTTAACTTGATTTCATGTAGAAAAATACACTGGTCATAATGAATACTTCATTTGGCATAGACTAGACTCTCTCCTCATGCTCGTGTAATATACTAGACCTCGAATCAGCCAGTGGAAATCACTGGGTCTGTTCCAGACCCCAGCCGGGTGCGTCGTTTGGAGCACACCTCCAGGTCGATAATGAATATTCATATCGTGACGTCACACAACGTCACTAGGATTAGGATTTTTTTTTTTTTTTTTAGTTTGAGGGTTATAATTACAATGAGACCATAATACTGACCATCAGCGGTGTACGTGGCCTACTGGTCACGCTGTGGAGACTTCAACACTTGGTATCATGGGTTCAAATCCTCTCTTATGACTCTTCTTTTCTTTTGCCATAATACATGGTGAGTAGAGGTTCAGTTAGTAAATGTACATTATCATGCACAGTTTTCACTATCGACCTGGAGGTGTGCTCCAAGCGACGGACCCGTTCCGGCCTCTGGCAGTTGGTGTCATATATACCCCTATGGTTAAAGCCCCGTAGACTATCTGGGGCATGAAGCTATATATACAAACGGTAAGTTGCCATGGTAACTGGGAGTGTCGTGGTATATCGGTTCGGGCCTTCGTCTTTCAATACGAGGGTCGTGGGTTCGATTCCCAGCCGTGGCACGTGAGTCCTTCAGCAAGATAGTTTATCCAAATGTGCTGCTCTCAACCCGGGTGTAGTACATTAAATGGGTACTTGGCAGGAATTTATTCCTTGAAATGCTTGAACAAGGAAATGATGCTCCGAGCGCTTTATGACTTCGGTGATAAACCCCTATATAAAAATGGATATTATTATTATTATCATTATTATTATGGCAACTAAATAACTCCTTACTTTCATACATAAGATATACAATTAGGTGCATTGCTTTTCAGTGGACCGCTCCATTTCCAAATAGGCTATATTTGTTTGTGTATAATCTAGTTCTCATTGTAATTAGTTAGTTCAATTTTCAATTTACACACGTAAACTTTGTTTTGTTTTGTGTAATGTCATGTATTTTATTTTTTGATGGAAATGAAAAACAATAAACTGAACTGAAACTGAAGATAAACCAGGTCTTCTTGCTGAATAAACTATACACCTCGAATCAACCAGTATAAAGTACTGTTAAAGATTTTTGTGTGAGGTAATTGGAAAACTTAGTATACGATTTGAAAGAGTGCACAATTTTAAAGACAGACTGCCTTTTGAATGAAATCCCTTCTGTAACTTAACCGTTTATGTTTTACTATCATTCAAGCATCTTACCTATAACTCTAGTGTTGTATTGCATTTTTTGTTCAACGTTAAATTAGACATATCAGATCACATTACACATTTTATCACCAAATACCTTGTTGTACATGTTATAACAAAATTACTACTGTAAGCAAGGATATGGAGAACTCCTACTTCCATGCTGTAAGTCTCTTGAATTGGGCCGATGGTAAGCTCAGTTCGTGAATGAGAGAAGTGGGTGATTCTGTCTTTATAATTGTCTAAGCAAAACCGGGGTATTGGAATTGCTTTGTCAAAATGTACTATATCATTTTTGGTGAATTTTGCAGTCTTGGGCTGGAACACATTTTTGATATTCATTGACTAATATATTTAGAAATATTCATACAATGTTATTCGTTAATAACGTTCGCCATAGTTTGATCTTACATTTGTAATACTTATTCAAGAATAATTTGTTTATTAACTTTATACATACGTCTGTTATAATAACTTTTCGTTATTATTTCATATCTTGAACTACAAAAAATCATGTATTTAAATCATCATAATAATAGAACTTAAAATACGGGTACCTATTTGCAGACGATAAATCTAGATCGATTACCATTATTTGAATCGATCATGACATGGTTTTTACACCGATATTTGTACGGGCTGCCGAATTTGCCGAGGTAGATTCAATCTATCGATTGTGACTTGGTTTGTACACCTATTTGTACGGACTGTCGAAATTGGCGAGGTAAATTCTATCTTTATTTGAATCGATTATGATTTGATTTTTACACTGAGCTAGAGGTATTTGAATCGATTACGACATGTTTTTTACACCGATCTTGCCGAATTTACCGAAGAGGATTTTTTCTAGCGTGTTTGAAAGAATCCATTTTTTGCGAGCAGGCATGAAATGTGCGCGTGTGCAAGTAATGATATTGGCGATTTGAAATTCACGTGCAAAGTAGCCTGTTGATCAACACATGAAATTCACCTAGCTCAGTTAGCACTATGCGTGTAGATCGTTCTTTATCAAATATAAACATCTAGTTGCAGGAAGAGATACAATCGATTGTAAGTTACAATTGATTGTAAGTCAGAAAATTCGCGCATTTCAACCAATCAGATTTGCGCATGTAGAACACATGACCTGACTTACAATTAATCGTAACTTACAATCGATTGTATCTCTTTCTGCAACGGGGCCCTAGTGTGCATGTACAGTGTGATTTTTAACGACCATGACACTCATATATATGGTCAAATCACTTCGCATATTCTCGCTACTCTTTTTAAATTGTAATTATTATCTTCTATACACGTGCAAACGAACTGCAAAATCTATTAAACTTAAATTCATTTTATATTTATTACAGGTGGCTCACACACTCTCAAGACACTTGGCTTTCTGGTCGCTCCTTTTCCAAAATGATATGGTTGAACTAACATTGTATTTATTTGCATATACATATATTATGTTCTTGATGTTATATTATGTAATGTTCCTGATGTTTTTCGACCATTTTACTTCTGCTTTTTTTAAATACTTTTGTTTTGTGAAATAAAATGTTGTTAAATTAAATTCAACTCAATATAATGGTTTATCGATCTTCTCTTCGTACAACTGTTTTTGTCTACCATACAGTGTTGTGAGAGCATCAACCGAGCCCTGACCACGGTCCAGCCCGCGGCTGACGTCACTGCCATAGCCAAGGCCAAGGGGAAGCCCCCACAGCCGACGTATCAGGTGCTCCTGGATGGTTACGTAAGTCACATGACATTGTAATAATAACATACTTGTAGACATACAGTGTTGTGAGAGCATCAACCGAGGCTGACGTCACTGCCATTGCCAAGGCCAAGGGGAAGCCCCCACAGCCGACGTATCAGGTGCTCCTGGATGGTTACGTAAGTCACATGACATTGTAATAAAACTACACAACATAAAGTATTTAAGTCATACTGTATTACGTTTCTAAGCGTTGTACTGTATACATGTGTTATAACTGTGTATTCAAATACACGCTTCATGTAAAAGAGTTTTTTTGTTGAAAATAATAAGTTTCACATAAAGATAAAGCCCTTTTTACATTACATTATCATATATATTTTGTATTGACCTGTCCGGCTTCTAGATACGAAAATAGTTAATGTTGATATAAAATAATTTAACCAATTGCCTAAGGGAGCCTGGAGGGCCCTGTATCAACTGTATGGGGATTGTGCAATCTAGAGTAGGTGATAGTTTAATGTTGTATAGACGCGTCACGTTAAAAGAATTAATTTAAAATCAACAAGTTTTGCATTGATAATTTAGATGTCTTACAATTTTTCACAGTCCGGTGTATTAATACCACATAAAAGCATTTTAATCAATAACAATTAGATTGGTGATTTTGATCTTTACAGCAAGAGGACCCAAACAGCGTGATCATCGTGATGAGTACGCCAATAGACAGGTCAAACTCATCGATGAATTGTGCCAACTGACTTGAAGGCTTCTGTTAAATCGAGCATGTCGAGTATAACTATGTTGTATTGCTATTATCTGTGTTGGCCTATAACTCAATAACGTTATTTATTCTTTTAATGTTCACTTCGCTCATCAGCAAGAGGACCCAAACAGCGTGATGAGCGTGAACCAGCGAAAAGAGTACGCCAAGAGGCAGGTCAAACTCATCGATGATGAGATCAACAGAGAGATGAAGAAACAAGAAGGTAACTATGGCAACAGAAAATGATGCTTGACCATAATTTTTAACCTGCTCAAATTGTTGTTGGTTGAAATAAACGAATTAATGAATCATATTACTCTGTATTCACAATGAAACATTATTCCTGCGTATACAAGTATACATAATTGCTATCGAATGGGTGACCGTGGTCAAGGGTGCATATTACAAGTTATTTATTTCATTTTTATTGCAGAAATGTTCAAGAATCAGAGAAATACCAGTACCAAAGGATCCAAGGACGGGAAAACTGACGCAAGGATGCAAATGATGCACGTAAGTACTTGTATGAATAATGGTTATAATCAAACTGTTTAAATATATATACTCAAATTTACCATAATCAAGGAAACATTCGAAATCATCTTGCCTGTAGTTTCATCATATTTATGAAATGTCGATATTGAATGAAGCGTTAAAAACAGCTAGAAAGTTTTTTTTATTTCGGAACATTTTAAGGTTATTGATATGCATTTTTGTCTTTATTATGTTTTGTATGTCAGAAAAGATATGTAGGCAATGCAAATGTTAATTACATGATTATATTTGTTGCCATTTGCCTATCATACCTTATTTTACTTTTATTTAAATTTAAGATTTGAAAACGATATTGCGTTAATGTGATTGAGGTGTATTGCAAATTCTAATTTACCAGATTATTATTTCCTACTCCTATGATTTTCCCCTAACACACATTGTAGTCGAATGACACGATCAACATGCTGACGGCATCTAAATTCAAACTGCTCTCTTCAATCGCCGACATGGACGGCCAGAATAAGCCCGGGAGCGAGATGGCTCAATTCATCCGAGTTAACAAAGACAAATCGGTGAGTAACTTGTTCGACTTTTCTCACACTCAAATATATATATCTGTATATGAAGGAATAATGATGAAATATACTAGATGATTAAATGAAGTTCAACCTGATGATAAGCCCCATATGCTGATACGCAAGGAAAGACAACATAAATCATCCTGATCATGCTCAAACTGTTAAGTGAAACCAGTAAGCATGTAAAGTGTCTAACTCTACGAAAATTACTTGGACCTTCCACATTATTTTCTTTTCTATACCGTGTTGTTTGGCTTATGTTAAGAGAAGAATAAAATAGGGTTAGATTTGTTTAATGCCCCTTTAGTATGACGATATCTATCATTGATAATTTAGTATGACGATATCTATCATTGATAATCATTCAGCTCAAGAGCGTTAATGAACGGTCATAAACCTCATACACGTTATACAGTAATTCGTTGTTAAGGCTGGCGCACATTTTCTACTTTTTAACCAGGAGTCTGGAGAGCAGTGTTCTTTTTTCAATGAAACTTTCACACATCATTCAGACATATCTTACAATGATTTGGTATAGGATTGAATTCTCAAATGTAATTGTGGGCAATATCTGACACTTTAAAGGTGCACCTTTAAAGGGACTTAGTAACATTGTCCAAATCCTCAAAATACAATTTTTATTCTAGCGGTTCCCTTATACCTTGTTGTATTCGTATTAACAATAAAATCATGGGACAGGTTTCGGTTTTTCAAATTTCCCTTTCGTTACAAAGATATGTATGATTGAAGTATTCAGATAAGAAAAACTCCGGGCGAGTTTTTCTTCCGTGTACAAAGTGAGTGCAGTGAGTTACTGAATATCACTTTGCATTTTCGCTCATTACTAGGCCATACAATGTCCATTTGACTTGACATTTTCACACAATACCCTGTGGACATATGAGATAACAACAATATACATTGCATCAACCATTCATCACTTTTTGCACATGTCAACAAAGTTACTAGATCCCTTTAACAAAGATTAAAAATGGCTACAATCGTGAGGCAGTGTGACGTAGTCATAGTAGTGCTGGCTTACCCTGCTTTATGATAAGGGCCTTTAGGGGCATGCCACTAATTGGCTGGATAATTTTATTCCACTCGTTTTTAACTTCACATTTTAATGAAAATTATTGAGTTGATATTATAATTAAAAAGGACATCAAAAATCATTAATATTATGGACATTTATTTATCACTATTTGTTTCAGGGTGCCACAGTATCGACGCTCCACTACCCTCGGGCCGGGGCTCCAAACCCCGACGCCGCCCGCAGAATCACCGGCTCGCCATCACTGGCAATCGTTGTAGCAGCACAGCCAGCGGTAACAAAGTCCGCCCCGCCAGCCGCGGCCGTAGCTGCAGCTACCACCGCGGTAGTTGCTCAGCAGGCACCTGTACCAATACAGTCACAGAAACAGAACTCGATTGACGGCGGCGCCGGAGCGGCTGGGGCGGCGGGCGGTGCCGGTGCTGCCACATCACCACCGCAGCCATTGGCACCCGGTGCAGGTATATTACCATTTTAATTATTCTGATTATTATTGCAGACCAAAAATTGCCCTTTTCACTATTTTAATTAGGTATATTACTCAATGCTTCTTCCTAAAGTCACCTATCCTCCTCCTCCTTGCGCTAGTAGTAACCCTTTTAATCGTCACCATGCACCCTTATATATCCCCGGATAGTATCTCAACATTTCCATTCCCTTTTATCGCAATTCTGCCCCCTTATGTTTACTTTCTATATTGATTTTCTATGTTAATCTCACTTTTACTACGAATTATTTATTTCCGTTATAGTCTAGATATATTTTTATAATTATGAATTTTATCTCGTTACCATAATTTTTAAACAGAAAATGGTGTTGGAGGAGTCGGAATGTGCACTGCCCTCTACGACTTCAATGCGACAGAAGCAGAGCACCTTGATATCAATGAAGGTGAGCATGTTATGTTTGTTTTTATTTAGACTACTTATTATTTTGTTTTATGTACTGATTATACCATAATTTGTTTCCCAAATCATGCAGAAACATATCTTAGTGCGACAGTGATCGCAATAATTCTAGAACCGCTTCATCTGATATTCCTTCAATAGAGGGACATAAATCTTTCTCAATAATTATGCTAAATGCTAACCTAGATATAATATAATGTACTACCCAATGAAAAGAAAAAACAATGTTAAACTTTGTGCAATTTTTTACAAAGTTTAAATCAGAATTTAAACAAAGTTATAATGTACTTATTTCCCCCAAATCCCCTGACGTTTTGTAATTGTTTTGTTTGTCAAATAATTTTGGCACGTGTCTCCCGCCCCCCCCCCCCCCCCCACACACACACACACACGTAGCTATTGTTTTCATGAAGAAAATACACTTTACACTTATTTAATAAATATATAGTTGAGTTTTGGTAAAGAGAGTACAATTTTGGTAAAACAGAATGTTAGTAACCAAAACCTGCACCATTATTACAAACTAGTAGTTATAACTCCACCACACTCGAAATTAATACAAAATTACAAAACTAAGTACATGAAGTAAAAAGCATGTTTTCATTTAAAAAGAGCCGTTTAACCTCAAGCGGGTGCTCTCTAAAATCTCATTGGTTTCAACCATTTATAAAATGTTATTGTGTATGTGATGTTTTTTTGAAATAGTGATTCGATAGAGAGATAATCAACAACTATTTAAAAACCTCTTGTGTAAATTTTTGAAAAGAGAAAGCATTACAAAAATGGCTTTTAATGGCTGGTTCAAAATTATCGAATATTTGTGGAGCCCCACAAGTATTACAAATAGTTATGTTTATGGAAATTTCAGCCATTTCCGAACCGATTTTGATAAAATAAAGTTTATTCTGTCATTAAAATTGTATGCTCTTTCGAATTTGACACTCAGTTTTTCATTATCTCACAAACAAATTATTTTGCATAGCGCGCCCTCTATAACCAAAACTCAACTATCCCTTTACCATTGAATAAAGACACGTTCGTACTCATTTGCATGAATTTACATATTTCAATATTTTTGTCTAAAATCATATCTCAGAAATGAATCAAGATATCAAAAGTATATTTAGCAAGCTTATTTTTCTTATTTCCTCCCTGATTCTAGGCGATTCGATCAAGCTGCTTGAGATGGAAGATGATGGTTGGTGGAAGGGGCAGATCGATGGGCGCGTGGGCATCTTCCCCTCCTCCTATGTCAAGGTCGAGGAGGATTGACAACTAAAAAAGTCGACCACGACCACGACCACGACTGCATTGTCGACCTTGAACACGATACCACCGACCACGACGACCACGAGTACAGTATGCGTCTTGATTTAACTCACGGCGGCATACTCAGTCAAACCTGTGTATATAGCGACCATGAACGGGAAACAAGAAAAATGGCCACTGTAGACAGGTGACCTCTATATAGACAGGTTCTATAATATTGTTGTTTCTCTGCAGGGGGTCAATTTCGGTGGCCACTATAGGCAGGTTGGATGATATAGACAGGTGTCCACTAAGACAGGTTTGACTGTAGGGGATCACTCTTGGTGGTCACTATAGGCAGGTTGGCTGCTACAGACAGGTGGTCACTAAGACAGGTTTGACTGTAGGGGATCACTCTTGATGGCCACTATAGGCAGGTTGGCTGCTACAGACAGGTGTCCACTAAGACAAGTTTGACTTTATATAAAAGGTGTATATGACTTCGTTTAACTCACAATTATAGGCATACTGTATAATTATGTATACAAGATAAAAATATCTTGGTTGATCCCACTATGTATTATTATTATCATATTTTTGAAGTTGTTGTGTATAATATTATACAAGGTGTGTGTGTTAGTACCAGGACGAATATCCTAGAAATTGTATTCTGATTTCGAAACTCACACCAGCATAGATAAATGAAGCATCTGTTTTTTTGTTTTTTTGCATCAATTTTGTTTGATCGAAATCGGCAACCGCTGAAATATCCATTAGTATATCCGTGGGAATACCTGTTGGTGACCAACGTTTATGAAATAATCCAAGAAATTATTCTAAAATCCTAATTGTTTGTTAGTATTATGCGTTACATAAATGTAATTTATTATTATTATTATTATTGTTAATTCACATTTTCAAAAATATATATCAAAATGGTTTTTAACTTGTTTTTGAATGATCTCTCTATTGAATAATTATCTTAACCAAACGTCACATTCAATCACATTCAATGGTTGAAAATTTATGAGCCTGGAGTGTGCCCTCTTTTGTTAACGGCTGTTTTTTTTTTAAATGAATACCGCCCTGCAACCTAACCGTTTATATGTTTTACTACTATTCATAAATTGTTACTGTTCGCTTTTTATTAAAAACTTACAAATTTTAGTTAATACAATTCTGTTTGACGGTACTATCCATTTAAGGTGATATTATGTAAAGTTGCATTGCCATGAACACTAAAACCTATACAATATTGCTATTCATGTATATGTTAATGTGAAATATGATTTAGCTTATTACCTAAGGATAGTAATCGTAGACTTATTGACATTGTTTCGAAATATATATTGCAGCATTATTTTGTAAATATTCTTTCTTATCTAGACCTTTCAGTTTTTAACAACGCTTGCGTAACTGTATTATCATTCAGATGGAACTGATATAAGACATACGGGTGTTTTATTGTTTTATTCACTTTACATGCTACACGTACACAGAAGCGCAACCTTTAAAGGGGAATTAACCCTTATCCTTTTGACTTACTGGATGTGATGAGAGCATAACTACTATCATTGCTAGTCACTTATTTCCTCATGAATATTCCCTATTACAACAATAATCAATATTGTATGGACCATTGTCGTCTGCTTTCAATGCCCATAGGAGGCGGCCATTTCTTCAACTACTCGCGGGGAAATGACGTGGCAGGCGGAGAACACAATAGCATTATCGTAACCCGCTATTGTGTTCTCCGCCTGACACGTCATTTCACCGCGAGAAGTTGAAAAAATGGCATTGAAAGCAGACGACAGTGGGCCATAAAATATTGATTATTTTCATTATTGGGAATATTCATGATGAAATAAGTGACTAGAAATGACAAGAGTTATGCTCTCATCACATCCAGTAAGTCAAAAGGATAAGGGTTAATTCCCCTTTAACAGACATCAATTACGTAATATTATGTTGTGTATATAAGGTTTTGTAGTGGATCGCTGGAGTTGGTATCATTCTGCATTCTTTCCTATCATTAATGTCAACCGTTGTGAAGGATAGATATTGACAAAATGACGACAATGAACGTCATGTATAAAGTGAAGTTGTTACTTAGAATTTACATCATTATATTTAGAAAGTCACTTGTTTTTAGGTACCTTTACCTTAAGATTTTTTGTTTTTAATTGATAAAAGTGATCCCTCAAAGTAGGTATAATACGAATACCATAGGAATTCAGTATATTATTTTGAAAAACAAATCAAATAACATAAACTTAGCCTTAGATAATGACTACCTCGGGCCAGGGGCTATGGAAAGAGCGCAAAATCAATTTCTCAGTTTCAAGATCGATTAATAAACCAGGAACATACAGTCGTTTTTAAGGGATAGATAGAACGTATTTTTAACAGGTGATATACATTTAAGTCAGAAGCACAGACTGTGTACCTTATGTTTCATTATGTTTCAGTGTTTCACACTAATGACGAAAATGTGCAAAAATGTAATTGTAGATCATTTATTTGTTTTCATTTGAAACCATTGTTGAGGATTCTGAAGTGTGATTAAAAAAACAAACAATGAATACATTTCACTTTCAAATTATTCGAGGTTGTTTATTTTATAGTGAACTGCGCATGAATATTATCATACATAAAATCAACCCGATCGATATTGAAAGATCATCCTTATTTCATTCACGTATACAATATAATAAAAATAATAAACATATCCATTTTTATATAGCGCTTTATCACCTAAGTCCGAAGGCGCTCAATGGAGTAAATGACCCGTATTCACAAAGGAGGTTTGTACAAACCACGGTTCAAACCGCGGTTTACATCTATGGAATGCCAATTGTAAACTGATGGAGAGAGAATGTAAATTCCTTACTTGTTAACAATGTTGATGGTACACATTCTCTCTCCATCAGTTTACAATTGGCATTCCATAGATGTAAACCGCGGTTTGAACCGGGGTTTGTACAAACCTCTTTTGTGAATACGGGCCAGTATCTTTATCATTCGTTTGCAATAGCTTAACAGGGCAAGTAATACCAACACAAATTAGTGTATAGTATACTGTTTAACCGTCTCAACAAGTACAATATACGTTTATACATTGTAAACATTATAAACAGTACTGTTGTATATGTAATTTTTTTTACACAATAACTTTTCAAATGTTCAATAACATTCATTTTGGCAACGAATTCTCACTTCGCTCAAAGCTCGTTGTTTGAAAATATGGAAATATGTATCATATGTATCAATAATGCGTGTTCAGCATAATACATGAGCGATACAAAATAATGGACGATTCGTGCACATGAAGTCGTATCGTTGGTAACGGGCCCTCAAAACCAGAACGGGATTTTTCAAGTATGACAACCAAACGACTGGGTTCACTAGATAGGGAATTTATTACCGAGAAAAATGATACGAAGATCAGAAATTTGGGTTATATAGTTTTCGTTCCGGATCGATTTTAGAGACGCAATGCATGATGGGGTTCAATTTTCCTCCAAGTTCAAAAGAATTGTGGCAGGAGAATCGTCTCTTTCACGTTCGCGCATACACCTTAATATGAACACTCTTCAGATAGTTAGCATGGAAATGCATAATTTATAAAGAAGGGCATTGACTGTGACAAGCGAGAGAGGCGGTTTTCTGACAAAAATTTTGCTAAAATTGAACAAGGTTGACACCCAACATTTTTCCACTAAATTCGCTCTATAGAACAAAACCAACACAAAAAAAGCTGATCTTGGTATTATTTGTCGGTAAAAGACAACTTCCTTATCCAGTGAACTCAATTGTATTTTCCCCTCATGGGAACTTTGGAAATTATCCTATTCCAGTTTATTTGGGCCACCCTGTTGAAGAGCTTTCTTCCAAAAGGCGCTATATATCCACTTTTTCAACTTTCGAGGAAAACGGGTTTCTTTGCCCAACGTTGTACACGTGCCTATCAGAATATGAAAATTTAACTTTCTATATTTTGATTTTGAGTGAGTAATTTGTCGTAAAATGTGGATTCCTAGATAGCTACGTACCTTATAAATATAGATATATCGTTAACTAAATTTTTATGGAAAGTGGATTTAGCACCTTTTGGAACTGAGCTATTCATTGGAGTAGAGTGGTTCCAGCATTCAGTTATACACGTGTAGGTGGGTCTGCTCTAGAACATGCAGTATAACCCATGTTACAACTTAGACAGAAAACTCCACCTCGTTATGGGGGTCATTTAATACTATGACGTCATACTATCCAATACTTAATCTATTTAAAAATCGTCAAAGAACCCTCGAATCATTGGCTGATTTTTCGGACTAGTTACAACTCGGGTTCTATCAAATGACAGGCCAAAGAGGGACATGTTCTATATAAGCGGATACATAATGAGATATAGTGAACAAAAGTAAACAATTTATAATTTGCAGCAATCCTATATCCGTATTTGCCAAGAAAAACAATATTAAGACTAGAAGGCCGACAAAGTCAGCATACCCACGCCTCCCATTAGCCCTGTTCTACCCCTTCGTCGGCCTCAACCCAGTCTAGATGTATTCAATATGTAAAAATGA
Organism: Echinarachnius parma; assembly: GCA_037951105.1. Taxonomy (NCBI): domain Eukaryota; kingdom Metazoa; phylum Echinodermata; class Echinoidea; order Clypeasteroida; family Echinarachniidae; genus Echinarachnius; species Echinarachnius parma. Next base: position 24,674 of record JBAMJV010007399.1, read on the forward strand.
ACATCTGTTCATCTTCACATTAGTGTCGGGTCAATAATAATTATTAAATAAATAAATGTATTTTTCGGAAACTTACCAATTTCTTGGCGCTTCAAAGTTCAGATCAGCGTGTTGCAATTCAATTCCGTTCCGTATTAATTAACCCGGAATCGAAAGTACCGTACCATAACATATGGTACCGTGCGCGCGATCGCGATGCACACCTGGACTAAACTTGTTAGTTGCTGCTCGATTGGATTCAGCGCGAGCGAGGTTACCGTATACGTACCGCGCCTATAACGTGCAGATATTATTTAGGCACACACGTGCATTAAATACATACTCAAACTTCAAGGTTCCACAGAATTTGCAGGGGTCAACCAATCATCACCAAAATCTAATCGATTCTTCCATGTCACTATCCAAACATTCCCTGAAAATTTGGTGCAAATCCGTTCACCCGTTCTCTAGTTATCTTGTACACAAACAAACAAACAAACAAAAAAAAAAAAAAAAAAACAGACAAACAAACAAACATACGGAACCCTTTACATAACCCCCTGCCGATTTCATCGGCGTGGGTAATAATCATGATAATAGCGACACTAACGGTCGCTCTGTAAGTAAGTCTGTGTTGCGAGCGTTTAGTCTCAACGTAGTCGGGCCCCTTAAATTAGCAGAATAAACGGAATTTGTATTTTCGTACAACAACAACAAAAAGTAATCATATATGTATATATTGATAGTCTAGATATCATTTCATAAGCACATCATAACATTACAAGGAAACAATCTTTGTACCGTACAAAATGGTTTACATGTAGCCTACTGTTCTCAGGTAGATTGCTAGAGGTTTTATGCAACCCTTATGGTTGGATATAACTATGATTACTCGTCACATATAATAGCACAAGAGCATTTACATAAAGTCAACAGTTTAAAAGCCCGGTCACATATCACCGGATAGCGTAAACGGATGACCGACGGAGAGTGACAAATTTAATCCGTTCATCTCCGTTCGTATGCGTTTCTTGTCCGTTCCTTGTGCGTTGTTCTGTCCGGTGAAATGTTGTGTGCATGAAGCAATGGAGACGACTTTCACCACCGGATAATTTGATTTCGCAAATGTTCTATTCGTCGGGCATCCGTTTACGCTATCCGTTGATATGTGACCGGGCTTTAAAGAATGGTATCCCAATCTTGTATCATTTGCCTTGGCCATTGACCAACGATCGTTCACTCGTGTTTTATTTGTTTTCTAGAAACCTCTGTCCACTACCGAACGGTCGTAAGTGCTCTGATCTCCCCCTTGCTTCCGCACACAGAGCCGACTCGACCCGATCCAACTGGTTTTCAGTCAGGCTAGAGTCAGCTTCGCTCAGTCGGAGCCAATCCAACATGTTGAATCGGCCTCGAATGATCTCCGACTGGCTCTTGACCAGCAAAACAGGAGTCCTGAGTCAACGTATACTGAGCTGAACCGACTGAAATCCAATCGGATCGCGTCGAGTCGGCTTTGTGTGCGGAGGGCTTTAGGTGATGTCCTATAGGTTCATTGGAAGCCTCGACACTTTAGGTTTCCGATAGTTTGTCCACTGTGTGGACTGGGACATGGTGACGTCACGGTTCAAGTCGGTGCGCATGCATGCGCCACCGCGTCGCCTCGTCCCAGTACCAGATATCCGCCAGAACGCCAGATTGGAGATTTTGACGTCCGGAGTCTGGTATATATACTGGTGCGGGAGCGGGAAAAGTCCGGCCACGGAATAAGACCGGACGGACAAGATCCGCGCGCAGATTTTGTCCGACTTGCCGATATATTATTTTTGGTTGCTAACTTCAATTTTCAAACATATGGCTGCGAACAAAAGCAACAAAACTAATCCTAAACCTAACCAGAATACAGTGGCTATATGTTATATTTGGTGGCTTTAGTTGGATTTAGTGGCTTTGATTACATTTAGTGACTAAAACTATGAACATTGAAGTTAGGAGCAGTCTCCTAAATTGCACTGCCCGGTCTGATGCCGCGGCCAGATCAAATCCGCGACCACACCGGTAGTGGACGAGATGACAACGCACATTCACCGGCTTGAACCATGACGTCACCATGTCCCAGTCCACATAGTGGCCGCGCAATCGGAAAACTGTATATTGCACCTGTCAACAGTCGCAGTGGAATTTGTAATTTCTAAGATTCTAAGATTGTCCAATATTCTTCAACAAACAATGGTGACCGTATCAAACAAATCCCTCTGTTACTGATTTATTATAACAGAGATTTTAAATAACATTTGATTTGATTAAAATTTTCCTAATTTCTAAATTAATGTAATAATAATTATCGAATGGTTACATAAAACACATACAATATATAATAAACATACCAAACACATTAAAGCAGCATGATTAAAGCATTATGTACAGACACATCATTTAAACATGAACTTTTAAAAGAAAGATACAAACCTGGGGTGGTATTCTGTAAGGATCTTAGGAGGTGAAGTTGATCTTAAGAGCAACTTTGGTATTCTGTAAGTTGCACTTAGAGTTGCTCTTAAGACCAACTCTGAAAAGTTGCTCTTAACTTAAGAGCAACTTTTCGAATATGTAAATGTATGCAAATATATGCAAATAAGCATCCTAAGATAAGAGGTATTCTGTAGATGAAGATAAGAGCAACTTTTTGATCTTATCTTAAGACTGCCTACAACCAGTCTTAGTTTGAATTAAACACAACAAAAATAGGAAGTCCCCCCTCATCAAAACAGCGTAACTTTTTAACGAAACGGTTTTGGGCAAATTAACTTGGCAGAATTGTTTTTACACTTATTGACTAACTTCTGTTTTAACATTAAATTGGTCCGTCAAGTCATGCATGAGTGAGTAACATTTTGACTCTTGTGACTTTTAAAAAGTGACAATTTTGCCTTTAATGTGTGCTCACTCATGCATGACTTGACGGATCAATCTCATTTTCACAGAGAAGTTAGCCAATAAGTGTAGAAACAATTTTGCCAAGTTATTTTGCTCAAAACTTTTTTTACGCTATTTTGATTAGGGGGGGGGGGGGGGGAACTTACTTTTTTGTTGTTTTTAGAACGCGTGATCAAAATGGCCGACGAATTATTGTTATATCAATTTTGGCGGCGGCAGGAGCAGCTAAATCGCAAAGGTCAATTTTAAAAAGTAGAAGAAATGATTCTCCCTCTATGATGCTCCTATCTACAACTTTCGTTGCATTTTCGCAACGCACTTTGATGACATGTTTGACTGCAGTTGACGTAATGCAATTTTCGACGAATTATTCTGTTACTAGGTGTGGTACAGTGGGTACACCATAGAATTATGATAAATTATATGAATAAACAAACAAACCCGTTTATAAACGGGTTGGTTTGTTTATTCATAATTAATTCTATGGGGTACACAGTTGCTAAGGCATAAGCATATTTTGCGCGCAAATTACTTATTGCCAAAGACGCTTAATGGAAAGACCGACCACTGGACAATTTTCTTGTACAAAGTGAATTGGCAGCGCGCGATGTCCTCAGTTAATGCGCGCAATTACAGTCCTGACGTCACAATGCAAATTGCACAGGGGGTTCCCCACATATTTATTGTTGCAGTTGTTGTTGTTGCTGCTGGCTTAATGTGAATGACTCGGCTATTTTTAGCCTAGCAACAACATTATTTTCGGAAATAAATCAGCTGACTAAGCGCACCAATTTTATAATGCGCACACATACGCAGTTATCATTGGTCAATTATTCCACAAAGCAGTATCATGTTGGGAAGAACAAAGTCGATTGGTTTGTCGGTGCGTATATTCCAGAGAGTGTGCGTGATAATATGCAAATATCCAAATATGCCATTGCCTGTTTATTGTGCACGTTCGAGATCTGTGAATTTAACAATTCTTTATTTCAAAAATGTGAGTGAAAATCTCTAAAAGCTCATCGACAATAATTTTTAAATATTTTTACATATACAAAGACAATATTGAATTAGAAAAACAATGTGTCCCCCAGGTGTACTCAACTTGGAGATAAGCCGATGTTCAATCGTCATACTAGCCTGAATTTGCCGAGTTTAAGTAAGTACGTTCTGATCCTTACTTTTGTTTAAATTAATACTAACAAAGGGAACATTTGTTCCAAAAAAGCTCATCGACAATAATTTTTAAATGTTTTTTAATTAATTAAAATAAACAAGATTCAGTACTGTAGCCAAACCTCTGGGTGTACCCAACTTTCTCTTTAGCTCGATTTGAATCTTCATTCTGTTTGAAGGGACATCGCTGCGCGACCGCCAGTGATCTGTCTTGTAATTCTACAGTCTTTAGCCGTATTCAGACGATGAAAGCCAAGTTCTTAAGAATTGCAATTCTTAAGAATTGCAATTCTTAAGAACTTCAAAATGTGTGTTCAAACGATGCCAATTCTCGAGAGTTGCAATTCTTAAGAATTAAAACCGGAAGTAGCATGCGCGCCTTTCTCATTTGAGGTCACGCGCGCTCACTTGACTTGTTTTCACACCGGAAGCATATCTCGGTCATGAGGTCAACCCAAACCACGAGTCTCGAAGCTGATTGTGTTCAGACGGTAAAAAAAGTAGACTGCGCGCAGTCGCGCGCTTATCGCGCGCTCATTCTGCGCAAAATCTTACAAGTATCTTGTGGTTATCTTGTGGTTTGCAAACCACAAGATAACCACAAGATAACCACGAGATTGCGCATTTTTTGCAATGTGCGCAATCTCGTGGTTTGGAAACCACAAGATAACCACGAGTTTTGCGTGTTCAAACGAGCGCAAACCACAAGATATTCTTAAGAATTGCAAACCACAAGATAACCACAAGATAACCACGAGATTTGCTTTTATCGTCTGAATGCGGCTTTTGTTATTGCGCGTTGTCGGTGCGCGCACGATGCGCGCAACACACCTTCATGTACCATCTATATTGCTCAGTAACATAATGATTGACTGAAATTGACTTCATAAATGCACGTTTTTATTATTGCTCCTTGAGAGTTTGAGCAATAAATTGTATACGTGTCCGTATTTAAAACATGTACAAATAAATATGAACAAATATTTTCTTCAAACACTTATAGATGAGCAGATATTATTACATCTCAATTACATCTTAATTCCATCTCAAGGAAATAAAGGACGCTTAAACTTATATTTATTTTCTATGAGAGTTTGTTCAATTACACATTTCTTTATTAACTGAAGTTTGTTTAAATGAGTAATATGATTGCTGTTATAATGTCATACTGTTAAAAGATATGTTGTAGTACTGTAATATACTTTGCAACAATGTGAAAAAAAGAATATCCATGAACGATATGAACCAAATCATTCAATCAATCAATCAATCAATCAATCAATCAATCAATCAATCAATCAATTAATCAATCGTGATGTGGCCACGTGGTATATACTTGACAATTCTGCAAAATGATTAGTTGTTCATCAATGAAAACAAAGACGATGATTGGTCGAATGGTTATTAATGGGCGTGGCTCATGAATATTTATGAGCTAATTAATTATTCATTATTCATGCTAAGATCGTCCTAAGAGCAACTTACAGAATACCACTTAGGCACATCTTAGGGAGCTCTTAGAGTTGATCTTAAGAGCAACTCCTAAGAGCAACTCTAGGATGAACTTACAGAATACCACCCCAAACCTGATCTGCATGACCACTTTCGTGGGTATCGTCGTCTTTAAAGGAACTACAGCGTTTAGATGGCCTAATTTTCACAATTGGCTCTCTATAAGTAATTTTTCCTCAAGAAAAAGAATTTGGCAGTCATTTCCCATGAAATCAATCAATTTTTGGGTAATTAGTAAATATATAATTGTCCTGGGAACGCCCCTTTTAAATCGCCAAAATGTGACGCCATCTAAAGAACTTCGCCCCGTACCTAAATTCGCCTATCTAAATTCTGTAAATGACGTCAGCCGATGAATTGTCAGTCACATGTCAATCACGCTGCTGATTTTGGACCCTGAATGTGCAGTGGCTGGCTGCTAGGTGAGATTTGGCATCAGAAAATTAGCCTAAAATCACTACTGTGTTTATTTTCATGGAGTTTTTTTTCGGCAGACCTAGTTTACAAGTCATCAACTATGGAATAAGTGCCAAAGTACGTTGTATTCTTTAGTTCCTTTAAAGGGTGACTAAATTAAACAATTTAAAGACTTTGGTTGATCTATAATAATGAAAACATCACGTTATCTGTTGACTATTTGATGTACATTTTTGTCATATTTTTAATATTATTTTTTCTATTACTTTTTTCTACCTGCTCAGCTTCACCCCTAAAAAAAACCGGCCAGAAGCTATTGACTTCTGTGACATATTAATACCATTCAACCATCAGTCAGCTAGATGAACAAAATATATTGGTATGTCCACTGATCACCTATTTACAATAGCATTGTATGTTTTATACAATGCCCACTCACTATGAAAAGAAGGGTTTCAATGAAAACATCCAACGCTAATGCAATAAGGTACTTAGTGGGTGAGAACATATCTTTTGTTTATGTTTATCTAGCTGATCGAAGGTTGAATGGTATTGTGATGTCACAGAAGTCAATAGCTTCTGGATTTTTTAGGAGTGGATCTTAGCAGGTAGAATAAAAATAATATACATCAAATAGTCAACAGATATGTGATGTATTCATTATTATAGATCAACCAAAGTCAACATGCGTTTTTAACTTAGTCACCCTTTAAGTTGTTCTTGTGATCGCCAGCTGTCGTCCAAATGACCACAGTACAGATTCACTGTGACAATATCGGGAAACACAATATTTTAAGTTATAGTAAAAATTTGGCACCAATGAAGGTTTACACTGTTAAAGGGATAGTTATAACTCCACCATGCTCGAGAGGTATACACAATTACAAACGACCAAGTACAAACCCGGTTATCATTCAAAAATAGCCGCTACAACTCAAGAGGGGGCTCTCTAAAAACTCATTGGTTTCAACCATTTTCAAATGGAATTAAAACCAACCAATTTAGTGTCAAGGGGCATTTCGGGAAATACCAATACTCAAGTGTCCCTTTAACATTTTGGGAAGCCCAAATATTATTTGACATCGCCTCGACGCAGCTCACGGTGAATGTCACTGTTGAACCTTCCTTCCGGCGGCCTCGTTAATTTGGCGATAACATGGACTCTTTCCAAACTATCTGGGTGTGTTTTATAACCCGTGAACCCCAAACATGGAGGATCTGATAGCCTTTTACCACGTGCAACGTTTTTTTAGCAATGTTCAAACTCTAAGCGATTTGTATCTGTATCCTTTTCTCTATCGCCTTCGACATCAGTTCCCGGTGACCTTCGCGGACGAACCTCCCCATGACGGCGTCCGGCTTGGTCAGACCCGAGACCATGTGGAAGTTGAAGTCGCGCGTCATGTCCTGCATACCGGCCCTCTCATACCACTGGATGAGATCGGCCTCGGAGGCGTCGACGTACCCGGAGATTCGGCGGCAGCCCTGCTCGAACTGGGTCTAACGGCGGCGATAAAAAAAATCAATGGGAAAGATATTCGAATTAAAATTCATTGACTATTATACATTTCATTCAATGCATTTTGAGATTCTTGCTATTCCTCCTCTTCATAGAAAGAGAAGGGTATAATAACGGATATTAAATAAGGGTTGATAATGTATTAGTTATTAGCCCGGGGGGGTCTGTCCTCATAGCAAGGGGGGTATCATGCGTGACCAAGGACTTGCCAAAAGCACCCTAAACGAGTATTTGCGTGGTGCAAAAAATACACCCTAAGCAAGTATGATTATCGGTAATTTGATACCCTAAGCAAGTAATCAATTTTGTGTAAACCCCTAAGCAAGTATTTTTGATACCCTAAGCAAGTAATCAATTTTTTGTAAACCCCTAAGCAAGTCATAACTATATTTGATACCCTAAGCAAGTAATCTTTTTTTTGTAAACCCCTATTAAAAGCAAGTTATAACTATTTTTGATACCCTAAGCAAGTAAGCTGAGTTTTTGAGACCCTAAACGAGTAATTCATCTTTTTGATACCCTAAACGAGTAATTCATCAGCCTAAAATAGGTACCCTATTTCCTGATTTTGGGTGATTTTGAGACCCTAAACGAGATACTCGAGTATCTCGCCTGATCGTGAAAAACCACCCTAATTACTCGTTTTCTTGGTCACGCATGATACCCCCCTTTCAATGAGGACAGACCCCCCCCCCCCCCGGGGGTTATTAGTCGCTATTATCTAGCCGTGTACTGTATAGCACAACATCGGCGGTATGTAAGCTCCGGGATTACCACGAAACCCACAGGAAACGCCACATCCGGGTATGTTTGTCGTTGATAGCGAGATTTCGATTCGGACGATTTTTTGTTATATATTATGTGGTGCAATATAAATTAATACATTTAAATGAATATCTAAGTCATAAATGTACATCCAATATTACAGCAAAATCATACAAGATACATTGGGCGGTACATAAGGCTGGACTAAGTTCATAAGCTTGGACTAACTAATCCACACTTCAGATTAGTTCAACCTGCAAACTAGGCTGGCTTAAAGTCATAAACAGGCCTACCAGAATACGAAATTGTAGGCCGGACTAAAGTTATCAACTTAGTCGGGGGTAAGTCGACACTTAGTTAGCACTTTAGGCCGGACTAATCTAGTAGAATTTACCGGCCAATAATTTTCGCGTAATAAAGTTGCAGGTTTTCAATAGTCATTAATAAGGACAATATCTTACTGTAGCTGACAGATGCAGTCATTTTGTTTAGCTTTTTAAAACTTAAAAGAGTAACCATGGTTACTTACCTTGCAAACATTGAAGAATATAGCCCTCCCGATTCCTAAGTCTGTACAAAAAGAATTACAAATGAAACATATTTTGTTATAATAGTATAACTAGCAAGGTGCACCCATGAAATGGGGGCCTCATTTTAAATGCATTATGTTATTTTTGTATTCTATCCAGGACTGTTTTATTCTCACAAACACGAACGGATGTCTCATTTTGTCTCGGCCATTTGTTCACGAGTATTACGGTCTTTAATGGAAAGACTTTGTTCAATAGCCGAAGTAGCTATGTTCCCGTACTAAATAAAAAAAAGTGACGATTTCAAAATAGTTTCATTTAATACATACGTGTTGCAAGTGTTGCAGAAATAATAGAAAAAAAAAACTTCGTTATTATAAAGTAATACAAAATCAATCAAGTCACATATAAACATTTTCCGCCGGGACTAGTATAATTAATTGTATGCTTGCCCTTTAGCGACGTAGTAAAGGTAAAAGAAAGGCAAATAATTTGTTTTTGCAGTGGCTCAAACATGCATTTTTTATATATTTTACGTGTTTAACCTACGTCGGGGATTAGAAGGGTACAATTAAATGAATTAAAAATGTAATGTATGACAATTAATAGCCCGGTCACATATTAACGGATTGCGCAAACGGATGTCAAACGGAGAGCTAAATTTTCCATCCGTTCTATACGTTCCTTGTCCGTTCCTTGTCCGGTGATGTACGTTGTTCTATGTTTTGTACATGAAGCAATGGAGACGACTTTCATCACCGGATAATTTAATTCCGCAAATTGTCTATTCGTTGGGCATACGTTACCGATATCCGTTGATATCTGACCGGGTCATTAAGTTTAAAAAGTAGAAATAAGTAACCATCGAAATAAAATACCTCTATATTGAGGATGAACGTATCTGTTTTCCCACATCAAAGTGCGCCCTTTCCACGCGCAGTACGACAACGAGTACATCCCGTAACCTATAATGCTTGGTGTGACGTCATCCTTCCCATGGGCCTCTGCGACATCGCACCGGAAGCATGGCGATTCTCCGAAACCGTCGCGTATTAGGTCTAAAAGTGATTTTAAAAAAATAGAAAATGAGAACCAACTATATTCAAAGGGATCTAGTAATATTGCCCAAATCCACAGAAATATTATAGTGCTCCTCTATTGTTGTATCCGTATTACCAAACGAAGCATGAAACAGGGTTTTGTTCTTCAAATTTCTCTTTCGATAAAAAATATATTTACGATTGAAGTACATAAACGTCTAAGTTACAGGGCTGTTTTCATTAATTTAAAACAAACAGCCGTTTACACAAGAGGGCGCCCCCCAGACGCTTGGAAGTTTCAACCTTTTTAAATTTAACATTGTGAATGTGATGCTTATTCAATAAAGAACTCATCAAAATCAATTTTAAAGCCACTTTAGTATTCTTCAAAATGTGAAGGATTTATATATATTTTTATTAAAGTATTGAATAAATTTGGGCCCCAACATTTATTCTGATCCGATATATTTATTAATATTTCAGTTGTTTCCTGTAACCAATTTTGATTAAACTTTGTAAAATGTTGCGCTTAGTTTTTTGTTACCTCACAAAATATGTTTTTTTCTTGAAGCGCCCTCTAAACCAAAACTGTCTCACCCCTTTAACGAATAGGGCGTATAATACATGTAGATAATTTGGTAGTGAAACGTTGTACTGATCTTCTACGTAGGCTATGAAATGGTTTGAGAAGATAGTTTTGTCGCTCCATGTATACTTATACTTTTATTTCAATAAAATGTCAATTACCACATTCTGTAAGCTCGAATTCGTCGATGTATCCCTCGTACTGCGCATGCGCACGGAGATACTTCCAGATGGTGGAACAGTCCATTATTCTTGCGGGGCGGAACGCTATCCTCTCGACATGGGAGGAAGGCAACACAAAATCCAGATCTATGAAAAGAACATACATAGATAAATCATTTTAAATTCAACTAACAACAATTAGACGTAACGCATTACGTAATTAAAGCCCGGTCACCGGATTGCGTAACGGATGCGTAACGGATGCCCGACGGAGAGCAACATTTTCAATCCGTTCGTCTCCCTTCGTATGCGCTTCTAATCCGTGCCTTATATCAGGCGATGTACTTTGTTCTATCCGGCGGAATGTTTTGTGCATGAAGCAATGGAGACGACTTTCACCACCGGATAATTTTTTTTTCACGAATTTTATATTTTAGTAGGGCATCCGTTTACGATATCCGAACGATAGACGAACATTTAATCATTCACGATGAATAGACCGACTGCCATTAGTAATACCTCAAATGTTCAACCCGGGATATGGCACTCCCATATCCCGGGTTCAATTCATCGTATACGTTGTTGCTGTTATTTCAGCGTGGGTGTGTAACATACTTCATGCACGGCCGCAGAAAAATCAAAACACAATAATTGAAATCTAACATATCATAACAAAGCGAAGTGATTCACAATAAAAAAAAAATATATAAACAAAATAAAATAAAACGTCGATTTTAATGAATTACCTTACATACCGGATCATGATAGAAAACACGATAACAAAAATCCCATACAAATCCCCAGTCTACGAGAACATTGAAAATATTGCACATGTTGAAATAGAGGGGAACGAAATACGAGCTAGAGGAACATTGCAAAGGAAAAATATTATGGAAAGACCAACAAGGAAGAAATCGTATTAGATTGGTCCCACGAGCGAGCGGAAACAGACTCCAATTATAAACATATGGGTAAAATACACTACATTTTGGTTCTCTTAAAGACTGAACTGAGTTTATATTGGTTATGATTTTGTTTAATCATGATTATCTGTAAAAAGTGGGACATATTCAATAGTCGAAAATCTAATCAAAGATATATAACGCACCCTTTTAAAACAAGATTTGCCATTTATACATTGGCATCTTCATAGATCCATAGTTTTTCCCTTTGTTCTTGATCGATTGTGTTCAAACTATCGATCCGCACGTGACGTGCCCTTTCAAATTCCTTCTAAATAATACGAATTAGTCAACGTTAAAGGGATAGTTGAGTTCTGGTAAGGAGAGTACAGTTTTGGTGAAACTGAATTTTAGTAACCAAAACCTGCACCATTACATTACAAACTAATAGTTATAACTAGAGAGGAACACAAAATTACAAATGACGTAGTAAAGATCATGTTATCATTCAAAAAGAGCCGTTAAAACGTAAGAGGGCGCTCTCTAAACACTCATCGGTTTCAACTATTTTGAATAAGATATTTCGCATGTGATGTTTTGTTGAAATAGTAATTAGATAGAGAAATAACCAACAACTATTTAAATACCTATTTTGTAACTTTTTGAAAAGAGGAAGCATTTTTTTGAATTTTTAACGGTTGGTTCAAAATTATCTAATAAACCTGGGGCCCCAGCTTTATTACAAATTGTTATATTTATGGATATTTCAGCCATCTCTGAACCGATTTTGATCAAACAAAGATGATTTTATTATTTAAATATTATGCTCTTTCAAATTTTACACTCAGTTTGTCATTACCTCACACAAAAAAAAGAGTAGTCTAGCGCCCTCTCTACCAAAACTCAACTATCCCTTTAATCTTACCCTTTCTAAGTGTCTGTACTATCATTGTGATACGAAGTACGTGAAGTATGGGCTTGTCGATTATCCTCAAAATATTAGCGCCCCCCCCCCCCCCCCTCCCCCCCAACCCCTTCCCCATCCCAGAAATGTTCCGATACTGAAGTTGCCAACAAGGCGAATATATCCAGGGTGGTCCCCAAAAAAACGGAACGGGGCACTTCCGAAAATAAAGTAACAAAATGATAATGTCCATCGGCTAGGGTGTCTTTTCCAACAAAATACGATACCAAAAACAGTCATTTTGGTAATAATAATAATTCTATATTTATAACGCGCGCACATCTGTCCATTCGAACACTCGTGGCGCACAATTCAAATGTAATAACAAAATAGCATAATAATAATAAAATAACGATCATAAGCATAAAAAGTTATCACAACAATAACTAAGGCATCTAAGGTTGTTTCATTAGGTAGGTTTTCAAGCAGGATTTAAAGTTAGTGATTGTCTGAGATTGACGGAGATCTTGGGGAAGCTGATTCCATAGATGTGGTGCAGCAACTCGAAACGATCTGTCCCCCCAGGACCTCTTAGATCTTCTTTCCAAGAGCTGGATGGTAGAGGCGGATCGAAGTCTCGTACGGCCTGGCACGCGCACTTGAAGAAGTTCAGATATGTAGAGAGGGGCTTGGTTGTGCATGGCTTTGTAAGTTAGAATGAGGAGTTTGAAGATCACTCTTTTATTGATGGGTAACCAGTGAAGATCCTTTAGAATGGGAGTGATGTGAGATGAACGTGGTGTGTGGGAGATAAGACGTGCGGCTGTGTTCTGGATTTTCTGCAATTTGTAGATTTGACATTGTGGTAACCCGGACATTGCTGCGTTGAACATATCTAGGCGAGAGGTGATGAAGGCATGAACAAGACTTTTCAAAGCATGTGGGTTGAGATATTTTGTGATTCTCCGGATGTTACGTAGGTGAAATATGGATGATTTGATGCAGTTGGTGATTTGTGGTTCCATCGTCATATTAGCGTCGAGTACAAGGCCAAGGTTCCGGACGCGATCAACTGGTTTGTGAGTGACACCGTGTCAGGTTCCCATTTTTGTCAATTTTTTCCAAGTCAGTGACCAAAAACTACACGACCAAAATGGCTGTTCTTTGTATCGTTTATCATTTGAAGAGACACACTATCCGATGGACATAATCATTGTGTTACTTTATTTTGGGAAGTGCCCCGTTCCGTTTTTTTTTTTGGCCACCCTGTATAATGTATATACAGCTCTACCCGTTCCCTGTTTGATTAATACAGAGCCCACCAGGTTCCAGTATGCAATGGGTTTATCAAAGTACACAATAATATATGTAAACCCCATATAATATATTGGACCCCATAAAAGAACAGGACCATTTTGAAAATGGTCCTGAAATGGGCTTTCCAACCGTTTTTCTATACTTTGTATAATTTACTTACTGTATTATTATTTGAAATGTACTTTATATGTATTTTTTAACTTGTATGTATATTTGAATTTCGGAAATAAAAACAGACAAACAAACAAAGCCCTTACCTCGTAAAAGTTCCATTTCCTTCTCAGTTCCGTGTAGAGTATCCGATCTTCTTAACTCTTCCTCCTCCTCCTTCAACCCCTGCTCGTAGATATCGATGGCGGTCGTTGTCGAAAACGAAGACTTCGCGCGGGCCATCATCGACATCGACGAAGACAGCTGACGTCGAAGCTGGCTCGCGAGCGACGCGATCGACGATGAGGAGAACATCGTGGTCGATTTTCGAAAAACGACACCGTTGTCAGTAATCAAAAGCTAAGGATTCGTAGGTAGCCGGTCTGGTCGAGAAAAAACCAGGAGGGAAAAAAGCCTTTCTGGCTACAAGAAGGATCAAAATAACCGGTATGATCGATTGATGTAGTCCAAGAATTACATGTATTTTATGAGTTTATTTTAGTTACCAACAAATTGAATCGCTCATTGAACATTGAACATTGTACTGTATACGTCGTCGTTTGATGTTGCTTCGTATGGCTCGCTCACTGAAAATGAAGTTTATAGCCGACCTACAGACTCATGGAATGACTTTGGCCGCTCCCTAAAACATGACCGTCCAAGGACATTAATCACGCAGATATGATCGATGCGGAGGGTTCATACTTCCAGTTGCGATTTGTGCGATGAGCAAAGTTGTGACATTCTATTATGCTATGTAACCCCTCTCACGAGGCGGTCCACAATATGGTCCAGCGCTTTATACACCTGTTGGGTTCCACGCATCTCTGTATTCATGTGAATCGATCATTCGACTATCTAAAAAAGAAAATGCTGATGTCACGTGATCACAAGTTTAAGAAACAGGTATCAATCGATTGATTAATCTGATGTACCTTGACAGCTGCTGCTCAAGATCAACTTTAAACTTAACAAAACTGCTGATTATGCTTGTCCGGGGCCTAAGCAACTATGATAATGAATACGCTCAAACAGTGGCTGAGCGCAGTATAACTCTAATACGTAAATGTATTATAGTTTCTACTTTCGCGCTCTGCGAGATATCGATCGTAATGAATTACAATACATTTTTATTGTCGGGATTATTCTTGCGTTTCGGACGCACGTAAAATCGATCTCGAAATACGACTCGGTCTGGATTACCTTTCTCTTCTTTTCAACATATTCAGAGAAATGCGATACAGTGTGACGGAAAATGTTAGGAGGCTCGTTTGGGAATATAATAGTTCATGCACTGATGATTTTACGTTCAGTATTCCGCATAAATATTATTTGCATTTCGAGATGAGGAGTTAACACCCCCCCCCCCCCCCCCCCCAACCCGACAGTTTTGAAAACGACAACATTCAATAAATGTTTGTGTGAATTGCAACTCGAGTCCGGTCAAGTCATGTTATCTAGGGGCAGAATCATGTCACGTTCGGGCAAAATCATGACTTATATTCTTTCGGGCAAAATTATGTCAACTTAATTCGGGGAAAAACAAGAAAAAAAAGGGAAGAATGATTGGCTTTTGCGCAAAAGACCTCAACACCCCCCCCCCCCCCCCCCCTTCCACCTCGCCGCCCGGTAAATAATGTGCCCATAACCCATCGGAACATTTACTAGGTGTCAAGAACCACTTTAAAATAATGCACAAATGACTGCATGTGTTCGCGAGTTACATAACATTACGTCATTCAAGAAAAGTAAAACTGTCAGTTTCTTGCAGAGACAAGACAAACAAAATCTGCACCACGGAGGGGTGACCATCATATTAATGTGAAACATATTATATTGAGTTATTACAAGTGATGTCAATGTACCTTTGGCCCCGACAGATTAATGGGAAACGAAGCGGACACTAGCATCATCCGGGTCTGTCTGCATGTCTGCCTAGCAATCATCACGCATGTTTAGATGACCCGGACGTGAGGTGGCCAGGGACAATCCGAAGACCTGGGGGTGTCTCACAAAGATCTCAAGTCAAACTTATCACGAAGTTGGACATACAAATTATGGAAAGCCATTTGCAGAAGCTCTTCGGAATTAAACATGCTCAAGAGCCCGAATACGAATATTTGGAAAACTTTCCACAACATTTCACATCAATTCTTTGAACAAAACGTTAATTTTTTTTTAAATCAAAATTGTTGGCCTGTTTAACATGTTTAAAGGATTCGTTTAACATTTTTTTTTCAAAACAAACTAATGGATTTCCATAATATTTAAGTCATACTTAGTGTTAAAGTGATACCTGTAAAGTGTCAGATATTGCACAAAATGACATTTGAGACATATATCAATATCATTGTAAAATACAATTGAAAGAATTGTGAAAGTTTGAAAGAAAACGAACACTGTTTACCTAGTGAAAAAAACGAATATTGAGTTCATATTTTATCACCGAATACTGATGGTCTGCCATACATTTGTCGCAGTAATAATCATCCATTTGAGATATTCGCACCCATGTATGTTTACAGACGTAGTACATAATTCATGGAATTTGTGCTCGCTCGGCTCAAAGTTCAATCTCCGGAATATTTCTTACGCGTGCTGCATCCAGACGTGTTAAGCTAGGACAATTGTACTTTTTATCAAAAGCGTTGATCAACGTTTTTCAAATAAAAGATTTCAATGATAATTATCTTCATACTAAAGGGACATTTGAAAAAATAAAACCCTATTTTATTCTTCTTTTACCATAAGCTAAACAACACGGTAGAAGAGAAACGAGGAAGCTCCAAGTAATTTTCGTGGAGTTAGACAATTTACAGGCATGACTTTAAGTTCGACTTAGGATCTTTGTGAGACATCCTCCTTGGGCAAAGACGGCAGGGGCACATAGGGGTGAAATGTTCCCCATTATGGTGTGGGGGGGGGGGGGGGGGTCACAAGGAACTAACAAGTAAGCATGATATTGGTAATACAGTCAAACCTGTCTAAGTTAGTGGCCACCGTTTTTCAGCAGCCAACTAGTAACCACCTACAGTGATCTCATGTAGTGAAGAAGAAAAAAATGTGATGTTACCTGTTTATAAATATCTCTCTGTCTACAGTATAGCCACTTTTCTTGTTCCCCTAGGACTGGTTGGTCACTTTAAATGTGTTTGGCTGTATTATTATTATGACCTTCTATATATGTTTAGAAACACGGGTGATTGGGGCAAAGGGGATGTGATTAAAATCTTAACAAGGGGGAGAGGAATACGCCCCCCCTCCAGGCTCCCCCCCCCCCCCCCCCCTGTTCAAACGCAGTTTCGCCAAAATGTGGCCCGAAGATTACGATGAATCTATAGCTAATTAGTTTTCAGCGTTCTGAATTTAATTCCGTATAATCGGATCCGGATGCCTCTTTGCTAAGAAAATAAATCGATATGATGCTAAAGTAACCTTGTAACGTGCAAAACCATAACAGACTTAAAGGGATCTTGTAATATTGTCAAAATCATCAAAACTTAATTGAAACTCTATCAGTTCTCTCATAACTGTATTAATATTTACAATAGAAGTATGGGACAGGTTTCGGTTTTTCGAATTTCCCTTTCGTTAAAAAAACAAGATATTTACGATTGAAGTGTTCAGATATTAAACTATCCACTGGATATTCGTAACCCTGTACGAATTCAGTGCAATAAGTTAGTGAATGTCACTTTGCATTTTCGCTCATTGCTCGGCCATATAGAGATCCATTAAACACAAAATGTTCACACATTACCCAGTGAACATATCAGATCACAACAATACACAATGTATGAACCATTAATCACTTTTTGCACGTGCCAACAAAATTATTGGCCCGGATTCACAAAGGAGGTTTGTAGGAGGTTTGTACAAACCATGGTCTACATCTATGGAGTGCCATTTGTACACTGATGGAGAAAGAATGTAAACTCCTTACTTGTTAACAATGTTGATGGTACACATTTACAAAATGCACCAAATAAATGTTTGTCTTTTCACATGGTGAAATTTGCTGGTTAGCAAGCACTAACAGTCATATCATTATAAATTATAAATGGTTTTACTTGTATACGAGCAGCACTCCATAGATGTAGACACATGGTTTAAACCATGGTTCGTACAAAACTCCTACAAACCTGATTTATGAATCCGGGCCACTATCGTTCCCTTTATAGAAGCATGGTAACTCTTATTTGATTTCGCGAACAAATGTCAAGTCCTTCGACTTTTAGTGGAATTAATTAATTTGTGGTTATTTCAGCCGTTTAATGATGGATTTTGATCAAACAAACATTGTTCCGCTTTGGAATGTATGCGCTCTTTGTAATCCATACGCTCAATTTTCCTGTACCTTTCGAATTATTTGATTTTGAGGCACCATCTAAACCAGAACAGATAACATTATTGGTATCTGATCTCAATATCACTTTTGGAACAAGCTTATAAAGTTTATAAATCACTTTAATGAATAGAAAGCCTCGTTTTCCAAAATGTATAGACGAGCTATCATACACGTAGGCAGGTTTGCTAAAATATGCGGAAATACAATAGTTCCTGAATAGTGCCATGATTGTTAAAACATGTAATCATTATCTATTCATCCAGATCATTCTTGGTAATCATCATGCAGTGTCGTAAATATAGAGGCCTGGGACGGGGGTTGTGTGTGTATGTGTGTGTGTGTGTGTGTGTGTGTGTGTGTGTGTGTGTGTGTGTGTGTGCGCGTGTGTGTGCGTGTGTGTGCGTATGTGTGCGTGTGTGTGCGTGTGTGTGCGTGTGTGTGCGTGTGTGTGCGTGTGTGTTCGTGTGTGTGCGTGTGTGTGTGTGTGGGGGGGGGGGGGGGGGGGGGTGCAGGTAATTACCCCTCTCTTAATATGTGATGATTCTGCATTTGCCCCAATGTGAGGAGAAGAAATGAGGAAACATAACTTCATTATTTGGGGTGCATGTATCTTCTGGGAAATATTGCCCCGCAGTGGTGATACCATTTGTTTTGCTAAGAACAATAACAAACATAAAGCAACAAACAAACGAAGAGAAATACGTGTAATAATAAATAAATACATAAGGTGCGCCCCCCCCCCCCCCCCCTCTAAAAAAAGAAGAAAATACAACAACAACAACAACAACAACAACAACAACAACAACAACAACAACAACAACAACAACAACAACATCAAACAAACAAACAAAAATCAGCCCGACCACGCCACGCCACGCCCCAAGTAGAGAAAGTGTTGACCAGTTTTTGATGGCGTCCGAAACTCAATTTAGCAAAAGGTGCCTCTCTGCAGCTAACATATGTGATTTTATAACATAAAACACAACATTACTATCACGTTTCATAAAAAAACAAAAACATCTTCCGTCTACTCTTATACTCAGATATTATGTTAGAGCAAGGTTAATTGTGTATGCTTTTACGAATTAAAAAAAACCGAATAAAAAAAAAAATCTAAAATCTACGCACAAAGTCGGTGGATGGTTGTTCAGTTGTGGCATCATATATTCTGGTAGAGTTGCCATCTAGAGAGGGCGGCAGAGGGATTTAATGAAAAACAAAACTCATAGTTCCTGAAAGGACAGTCCAAATCTGTCCAAATGTTCCAACATCCCTGTCTATTCCCTCAAACCATATTCCATGGGCGTCGATACTTACGTAATACCCATTCATCAGGGGGGGGGGGATGGATGAATGGATCATCCCCCCCTGATCAATGGGTATCAATGACAGATCGACGCCCGTGCCATATTCACTGCCACATCAGTTTGATTTGTCGGGAAACTTTACCCAGGAAAAATGAGGGGTTGGTTTGGCAGTTTGATATGTAGAACAGTGGGGTCACCATAGTTTTGTTCAGAAAAAAAAAAATCTCAGTTAAAACACCGGGACTGTTTCACAAAGATCCCAAGTTGAACTTAACTCTAAGCATGCTAAGTTGGGCTGAACATTATGGACTGAACAATTATGGAAAGCCATTTGTAGCCTTGGAATAAAATATATTCAAAAGCAAAAATGCAAAAATGTTCGACTTTTCATAAATTTTAAGTCAAGCTCATGAAATCTCATTGATAATAGAAAATATTAATAATTTGAATCAAAATTTCATGCTTTTTAAAAGAACGTTTACTTAAAATTGTTTCAAAGAAATTAACGGCTTTCCATAATTAATAAGTCCAACTGATAGTTGATTTTAACTTAGGATCTTTGTGAAACACCTCCAGGAATCCCCAATTCACACGCATGTTTACTTTTGACTCAAAAGATTCAAAAAACATATTCACTCGACCTAATTTTGTATATATTCTTGTTTATATTATGTTTATTATTCAAAAAAATCACAAATATAAAACAGAAAATATTTTAATTTACACAGTATTATTTCAATATATTCCATCATACATTTGGCTACACAGTACAGGCTGTTTTTTTAGACGGTCCCTGAAAGTCAAACAATACAATCAAAAGTACAAACAATAAAATGAAATATTAACAATGATATACGCAAGGAAAACAAACTATGTACAATTTGGAGCAACATGATGACTTGTTATCTATGTTGTTTTGTTGTTCCAAATATATATTATGCATTTTGATTCATGTGACTTTTCAATTGAAAGCTAAATAAAAGCTGATGCGGCTTAGAAGGCGTAATATTCAACACACTTTTGTTCACATTTGGCTTGTATAGTCAATAGCCATGGTAACGAACGCCAATGATATAAATTCAAATGTCTCATAAAGAATTGTCACACTTTAACAATAGGAAAATTTATTATGAACGGTAGCTTTTCATGTTTTTTTAAATAGTTATATAATTACCCAATGGACCCAATGTATTCATTGGTGTGTTTTTATTTATTCAATTAGTTAGTTAGTTATATTATATTCATTCCCTTATTTGTGTGTTTGTCTGATTTTATAATTGCCATATTTATTTATCTAATATGTATTTACTTATTTACTTTTTTATTCATTTATTTATGTATTAATTGATTCAGTTATTGTTCAAATACATATATAGGGACTCATTTGTTAACCAATCACTCTCCAAAAGATACGCGCATATTCCGACCGTTTAACCGAACGTGGAGTGAACATAAATACATAAATATACTTCTGTCATAATTATAATACTTGCAATAAACAAAACATCACATGGACTATGATACAAAATATATATATAATTTAAAAATCCGATGTATAAAATGTTATTATAACTTCTATATATAAGTACTGCCCGACAACATTGTTAGACATACATTTTCTACTATGCTCTACGTGCAGAGATAAGTAATCATTCTTTATTCCTAGGGATCTAGTAACTTTGTTGACATGTGCAAAAAGTGATGATAGTCTATCAGGTTATGTAAAGCAGCAATTTTGTTTGCTATAATCTTGGAAACAGTTTTTAATTTGTTCTAAATACATTACTGATGCGAAAAAGTAATATTTCCATTTTTTATTTTTGGTCCCAGGGTGCATTTTGGCGATTTTAAAGATAATTAGCTAATTTGCATATTTGTGAAATAAGGTCAGGGGTCATTTTCTATCTAGGAATAGTACAATATTGATAAAAACTATTATTCTAGGGTATTTTGAGGCAAGGATTCCATTTCCGGTGCTCGTTTGTAAGTGCTGTATGGGAAACACTCTGAAATCCAAGATGGCTTCCCCTAATTTGCATATTTATGAATATTATTGATTTTCAGTGGCTACAGCCCCTAATAAGCAATAATTCTGGATTATTATTTGTCAGTTATGTTCTAAGTATGTATTTAAGATATCAAAGATGAGTTGCCATCATGGCAACCTCTAGCAATGCATATTATTTGCATAATTATGTATTTTACCTAATTTGCATATTCCCCCAAATCGGGTATATTAGGAACCCGGCAAGTAAAAAAGACAAGTAATACCACTTTTCCAAGGTTTTAGGGGGCAATGAATCCATTCATGATACTTTTTTACCTGTATCCCCTCGGGAACCCACATAAATCCAAGATGGCCGCAATTGTCATTTTAAAGTAAATAATGCTATTTGCTACTTAAATGGCATTTAATTTATAAAAGTATGATTTGCTTACTTTAAGCAAACAACTACATTGTGATTCAAGTATTCTAGTTGCTCATTCCAATAATTAAAAGTCAAAACATTATAATATCAATTTAATATAACCGAAATAATATAGTCGTGTATCATAACATGTGTAATTTAGGGAGCAGTCATCTTGGATTTGAGATGGATGCAATGGTGATACAGGTAAATAAGTATCAAAAAATGGATCTGCTGTCCCCCAAAACCTTGGAAAAGTGGTATTATTTGTCTTTTTTACTTGCCGGGTTCCCAATATACTCGATTTGGTGGAATATTGAAATTAGGTAAAATACATAATTATGCAAATAATATGCATTGCTAGAGGTTGCCACGATGGCAACTCATCTTTGATATATTAAATACATTCTTAGAACATAACTGACAAATAATAACCCAGAATTATTGCTTATTAGGGGCTGTAGCCACTGAAAATCAATAATATTCATAAATATGCAAATTAGGGGAAGCCATCTTGGATTTCAGAGTGTTTCCCATACAGCACTTACAAACGAGCACCGGAAATGGAATCCTTGCCTCAAAATACCCTAGAATACTAGTTTTTATCAATATTGTACTATTCCTAGATAGAAAATGACCCCTGACCTTATTTCACAAATATGCAAATTAGCTAATTATCTTTAAAATCGCCAAAATGCACCCTGGGACCAAAAATAAAAAATGGAAACATCACTTTTTCTCATCAGTAATGTATTAAGACCAAATTAAAACATGTTTCCAAGATTATAGCAAAAAAAATCACAACATTTATTTATACTACATTAGGGGATATACTATGAGTGGTTGATACAATGTATATTGTTGTTATCTGATATGTCCACTGGGTGTTGTGTGAACATTTCAAGTTAAATGGACGTTATATGGCCGAGTAATGAGCAAAAATACAAAGTGATATTCACTAACTCATTGCACTCACTTTGTACACGGTTTTGACGATCCAGTGGATTATTCAACATCTGAACACTTCAATCGTACATATCTTTGTAACGAAAGGGAAATTTGAAAAACCGAAACCTGTCCCATGATTTTATTGTTAATACGGATACAACAAGGTATGAGGGAACCGCTAGAATTCCAACTGGATTTTGAGGATTTGGACAATGTTACTAAGTCCCTTTAATGACGTTTAATACCATTCTGCAGATGATGATGTTGCATATTATAGCAAAGGTTAACCGGCATTCTCTACCAAGACGTGCCCACGACTTGGTATGCATGACTAAAAGAACCGATGCTCTATGCAATTTGTGTAGAGCATCGGTTCTTTGAGTCATACATTCTAAGTCGTGGGCACATTTTAATAGAGAATGCCGGTTCACCCGTAAAGGACATAATCATGTGTGCGTTAAGGTCCGGTCACAGTCATATGACCGGATATCGTTAATGGACGCCCGACGGATAGAACATTTTCAAAATCCGGTAGTGAAAGTCGTTTCCATTGCTCCAATAAACCGCTTCTGTAATGTATGCAAATAATATGCGTATGACGTAAGACTCCCCGTTGGCAAGGTTAACAATATAGCATCTAGGTCCGGTGTCAGCGCATAATCTGTCTGGGCGGATAACCTGTCTGACCCTAACCCTAAACCCTAACCCTAACCCTAACCATAACCCTAATTTGGTGGCTATAGGTCAGATTAGTGGTTATAGGTTAAATTTAGTGGCTATAGGTCAGATTTAGTGGCTATAAGTTAGATTTATTGGCTACATAAGTGTATACAGTATAGCAGTGGTGGGGCCTAATACACGATATTGCCATTACTATAATACTGCGGCACAGACAGGCTATCCGCCCAGACAGATTATGCGATCACACCGGCAAGCTAAGTTTGCCAGAGCTTGCCGGACCTAGTTACTATTGTTAAGCTTGCCAACGGGGAGTCTGACGTCATACGCATATTATTTGCATACAATACAGAAGCGGTCTATTACAAAAACAGTCTGCCGTATCATGGAACCACGTCGCCTGACATGCCTGACATGAAACGACTACGAATAGAGACGAACGGATTTAAAATTTGTTCTCCGTCGGGCGTCCGTTTATGTTATCCGGTGATATGTGACCGGGTCTTTATGTATTAGATGCATTTCCATCATGACATACACTATATACACGAGTATTTTTCGGGACCAGCCCTAGCTAAACATGTGTCGCCATCGCGAAGGAACCTGGCGACGCTAGGGTTGCCCTCGGTCGTCCGTCCGCTGTACATTTGGTAGTCGTTGTCGTCGTCTTCGTCCACATCGCAAAATTCGTATCTAACAATAGTGTGGGGCAGAGAAATGAACGGGTAACTAATAAGGATAAACGTGGATTGGGGTAGTACAGGCTAACTGGTTAAATAATACGAGTCAAACTCAGCAGCAAATCAAACATCACACAGGAACATATAGTAGAACTAAGGAGAACAGAAGCGAAGCGTTGACACGAATAAGTCTGGTTGTGCACTAATTTAATAAAGGCAAGGCTGCCAAATATATACACAAATAACAAAAGAATACGATATGCAAATTAACCAAAAGAGAACACACCTACAACTGAAATGAACTAACCTTATTCTACAAAATAACCAATGACAGATGAGGATAAAGGAATGTGATAATGAGAAGACGAGGATGAGAAAAGATGATCAAACACAATAGAAAAGGTATGCATCATTCAGACAAAGTGAGGGTAAGAGATAGGCAGAACGAGAGAGAGAAGGGGGAGATGATAAGATAAGAAATAGCCAGATAGAGTCAGGTGGTCAGGATGCCAGAAGTAAACACTAGAGTAGAAATAGACCTGAATGAGCTGGTTGAAATAACTGAATAGAAGAAAGGAGTGAGATAACAAAGGGGATGAGTATAATAGAAAGACCTGAACTAAATACCAATGGTCATGAACATAGGTGAAGAAGTGGCATAGCAAGTGCCAAATAATAAAAGGGGTGAAATGTACAAAATGAATCACTACAATTACTCTTCTTCTTACAAATAAAATGTCCTCATTTTACATTAAGTATAACACACATGAAATTTGAAGAGTAAGAAAGAAAAAAAATATATATATATATACATTATAAGTATGCAATACCAGTTTTTATATATATATATATTTGTTTAATTATACAATAAATACATATACACAAGTTCTGCTCCCCGTTAAATCGAACCGAAATCGGACTGAAATTGTAAAGGGGGGAACAAAAACAGCATATATAGCATAAAGCAACAAAGCAATACAAATTAAAAAAACTTAATTTATATGAGGTTAACAGTGCAATGAAACATAAGTTTGTAAATATGGGTTTGAAGAAAAAAACAAAACTGTCAAAAATATATTTTTAAGGTAAAACACATTTTAAAAAAATTAATATATATAGTACATTTTAAATATTACTTAAACTATCAAAAATTTCAAGTTGTAAACAAACTAAAATACAATAAAAAAAACATTTCGATCTATCTAAGAGGTATAAATCATCACAAGAAAATCTGTAGGTGACATGTATTGTCCAAACTCAACACTTTATAAATAAAAAGTTAAATTTATTTAGAGTTCAAAGGGTTCTGATCGAAAAGTCAAAAATGATAAATGTTCTCGTAAGCAGACCTGTATCTCTCCACCAGTGATGATAAGTCATCCTCGGCCGGAGAGGAGCGACGAGAAGACGGTTCGTGCGGCGGCGAAGGGTGACGGTGCCTGGGGGGCGAGAAGTAGTCGCGGTAGTGGGAGCCCCCTGGTGGCGACCTGAAGTGGTGATGCCCCGGAGGTGGGAAAGCGCGGTCTAGTGGCGGCGGCGAGCGCCAGTCATGTTGCGGCGGTGGCGAGTGTTGGCGACGATCGGGCGGTGGTGAGCGCAGACGGTGTCGCGGAGATGGAGAGCGTGAACGATGTCCATGCGAAGGAGAGTGCGATCGGCGATCTGGCGGTGGTGACGGCGGTCGACGGACCGGTGATGGCGAGCGCGGACGATGACCTGGTCCAGGCGAGCGTGGACGATGATCTGTCGGCGGCGGTTGCGGGTGATGGTCCGATGACGGTGGACGCGGACGACGGTCAGAAGGCGGCGACTGCGATTGACGGCCAGAAGGCGGCGAATGCGGGCGATGGGCCAATGTCAGTGAGTGCGACTGAGGACCGGACATCGGTGATGTCTTGCGACGCCGCTTAGCGTCGCTATGGCAGGTGGTCTGTTGGGGCAACGAAGACTGGAGGATGTCCTTAGCGATGTCAGTAATTGCGCAGACAACAGTTTCCACAGCATGCAACGTGGAGTCATTGCGCGGAACAGCACGCTCGTTGTCGTTACAGGAAATGCAGCTCTCGCGAAAGGTGTTACAGTCTCGGTGCATGAACGGCCAGTAAAAGCTCTCTGCAACCGTGTTGAGCGTGCGCTCGTGGCTAGAAGAGTGGATACCATCGAGGACTTCGTTGACCAGGCTTGCAGGGACGAGTAGCTGCAGTGTGTCAGTAACGCGGTCAGGGGATTTCTTGCGGCGATACAATAGATCGTCGTGGAGATCGATGCGGGCTAGTTGCCATAAATAGCGGCGCATCGACGGGGAGAAGTGATGGACGTCTCTCGTGTCTGGCTGGACGTTCTGGCCGACAAGTAACCGTAGCTGGCAGATATCGGTGTCTGTGTGTTGGAGGCTAGAAATCTTGGCGGTGAGGGCGCGGAGACTGCAGCGATGAGGTTGGAGATCGTCATCAGCCGTCTGCGTTGAAATATCCGCACGATGTGGCGGAAGGCGATTAAGATGCAGTGAAGCTTGAAGATGGTCAAACTGCCGCTGGAGGTCGTCAAACCGTTGCACCAGCTCGTGTAGAATGTCAGTAGAGATGAATTGTGGCAGTGGCATGATGAAAGTGAAGAAAATAAGTTAACTGAAGAAAAGAGTTCCAAAACGAATGGGTCCCTTATAACTATGAGGCAAACCAGACTAAAGTATAACAAAAAGTTCTCACAAATAATTTGGAAATTGCAAACTGTGTCCAATAACAGTGTAAAACAAATCCAAAATAACGTTCTACTAATTAGATGTTCAACTGAAGAAGATAACTGTAAAATGATTTGACGAAACTGAAGAAACGAAGGCGTAAGGGCGAACACCGCTGCTAACCAGTGTGGGGCAGAGAAGTAAACACTAGAGTAGAAATAGACCTGAATGAGCTGGTTGAAATAACTGAATAGAAGAAAGGAGTGAGATAACAAAGGGGATGAGTATAATAGAAAGACCTGAACTAAATACCAA
>JBAMJV010007400.1:0-30104 GCA_037951105.1 Echinarachnius parma
GCTATACGAACATAAATAATGTCCTCGAATTAAAAAATCAAAATTATTCTCCGTCATTTTTTAGCCCTGACGAAGATTCTGATAGAAACGAAGCTAGGCTTATATTAAATGCTCTCAAAAAATTGCAATATAGTACAATATAACCAACATATACCGATTCTCGTGCTCCTAGCTGTTGCACGTTGTCATTGAGGATGTTGCCAGGTTCATGGCGAAACCGGGACATTTGCAGTTCCTCAACAAATCAGTAACCGCAATCAAGCTATTATTTTCATTGAGAAAATGATACTTCCTTTTGTGCAGGTTCAGCTAGGTAGTCATATTTCCCATCCGTGAGAGGCCAACGTCGTGAATTCTTGAATACTGTAATTAAATTGGTGCGAAGTGTTTTAGTGTCAACACTGGTACATACTATTACCACGCACAAAAATGTCCACAAATATGATCATCATGTAGTGCAAACCGACAATTATAAAGTTAGTCATTTCTAAGGACGAGATAATATACAAACAGCCATGCATGTGAATGAATAAAGTCCACGGGGTTTATTATATTCGATGAATAGTATAGCGTCGAACAGTGTGCACGGTATATATATATAGTTATTGACAAGGAAGCAATTATAGCCTACAGTATTTCAGTTTCAACTAAGGATCGAAAGCATCAATGAATGGAGAACAGGTAGCAATGCATGCATACTATACTCGCATGAGTAATAATTCAAAGTCCCTTTGTTAAAGGGAGAGATCCACTTTTGCAAGCCAAATTCAAAAGTGCGATGGGTTATTGTCCTTATATGAAAGGAAATGTCATTTAATAGCATGCCTGAAAAAATTAGGGCTTGAAATCTCTTTTTCGTGGGAGTATAGACCTAAAACTGAATAAACTGAGGGACGTCGGTTAATTAGGTACATACGTATTTTCGGCCGGTGAGTAAGTCGTACATAGATTCATGGAGTGCCAGATCGGTATGCATGACCCCTACGTGACCTGGCGCTAGGCTACGTGTCCTGCGCATAAGTACTAAGTGTGAGCGTTTACCCAAGCAAAATAGCCCAAACATCGCTTAAAACTGGGACTACATGTAATTATATATTCTTTCTTTTTTAGATCTTTTTTCCGTGACATACCGTAACAAATGTCGGCATCACAATACCTTGACGAGAATTAGTACTATATTGTTGTAATATTATGCTAAATCAGGTTGAAATTCCTATTGACCCGATATATAGTTTAAATGGAGGGACGCCATTCGTTTTTCATTCGTAGAATCCCAAATTAGAGGGCCTGTTCGCTCTAATTTTTTTTTTGCGTGTTACATTGATCCCCCTTCCGTTCACTGAAAGCTGTTCAGACGTTTTGTAAAGTAGGATCTGTCCCTTTAAAAGCAGCAAGCTGGTATTGTGATGGCTTCATGTAAGCCCTACTTTTCGATCAATTCTCAAAGACTGCCTTTTCTAGACCCATTGGACCGTGTATGAAGTAGGCACATCAGCAGTAAGTATGTAGTAGTAGTAGTGGTAGTACAACTAGTAGTATAGTCAATATACATGTATGTCCCAGTCAAATATTCCCGTAAAGCTCGTCCTAAGTGCACGTATGGCATTTTTTGTAGAATCGCAATGAAACGTGGGCTCTTCAGTGGCAATTTATTGGCTATTCCGTGACCAATATCATTACGTGCCTATTACGTTGCGAACGTGACCCATACGTGGCAGGAATTTTCTTGAACATTTTGAAATGTTTCGCCCGCTTCCCGTACGTGGCACGAACATCCAGTTACTGCCCACGTAGTCATGATGAATTACTGCTGTAAAAGTCATGTAACTTGAACATTGTTGTATATAAACCCTGGGCGCAATTTATGTCCTTCTCTCCCATGTTCCCATACCCCATTGGTGAATCCTGATCTAGCATTCTCAACACCTCCCCCAATCTCTCTCCGGGCCTCTCCCTCTCTTGCCTGCTCTCTCTTCAAAATAAAAGGATAGTTCAGTTCTTGTAAACTTAATTTTAGTAACAAGAAACTGCAGCATATCATTACAAACTATAAATAATAATTCCACCATGCCCGAAAGGTAGGACAAACATACAAACGGCTACGTTAAAATGCTGCTATCATTAAAAAAGCAGCCCGTTAAAACACAAGAGGGCGCTCTCCAAAACATTTGTTTCAACCATTATTTATATAAAAAATGTGAAATTGTGTTTTTTGTTGAAAATAATGACTCAATAGATAGATCATTAACAACTTCTAAAAAAAAATCCTTTCGAACAGTGAAGGCATATATCGAGTAGTCTTAATTGTTGAATAACTGTGGGTCCTACATTTATTGCTTACAGTCCGTTATTCCGAAGGTTCGTTATCCGAAGGTTCAGTTATTGGGTTGTTCTCAGAGGTTCGTTATCCGAGGTTCGTTATTCCCGGAAGGTTCGTTATTCCGAAGGTTCGTTCCGAGTCTTATTCGAAGGTTCGTTTATCCGAAAATAAATCGGGCTCGTTATTCCGAAGGTTCGTTATTCCGAAGGTTCGTTATCCCGAAGCTTCGTGATCCGGAAAATAAAATCCGGGTTCGGTTATTCCGAAAATTAAATCGCGGCTTGTTATAATACTATATGTTTGTGTTTTGTTTATTTAATTTACAGCTTGCATAAGCATACCCCTCCCCCTTCCCTCCTTGGCCAGACCAATCAAACATTTAAGTTTATTTTATCTCTTTTATATGAAATTATAGCATTATAAAAACCCATATTTCATTTTCGGTTAACGAACCCGATTTCATTTTAGGAAAGCGAACCTTCGGATAACGAACCCTCGGAAAAATGGACCTTCGAATACGAACCTTCGGAATAACGAACTTCGGAATAACGAACCTTCGGAAATAACGAATCGCACCCCATTTATTCCAATCGGATATAATATTTATTTATATTTCTACCTTTTTTCTGACCGATTTTGATCACTTAGTTTTTTGTTACTCGCAAAAGTAGTACTATCCACTTAATTTTATATTCCCAATTTCCTATTTACTCCCATCACAGTCTCGTAACGAAATATTGTTTAAATACAATCAAATGTATGTGAAAAAAATGAATATAAAAGAAGATAGTAACGAATAATAATATTGTCAAGATCATGTTAATGCATGTTTGGGAGATTAGATAGTCGATTTAGTAGTGATACCGTGTTCTTCATGTCTGATTTGGGAATGAAAGGTAGTGAAAAATCACTTCTGGCAATGAGATTTAAGGGGGTTTCATGGGACGAGCACCGTCGTAGGGTTTTCTATAGCTCAGTCGGTAGAGCACCGGTCTAGCAATCGGGAGGTCTCGGGTTCGAATCCCGTTGGAATCCCATTGCTTTGCCTTATTTTAATCCGTATATTATCTCGTGTGAAAATAATTGCCGGTGTGTTTTTGCAAGTCAGTAGAAATTAGGTATAGACAGAGGGGTGTGCAAGGGGGAGTGTGCAGGGGGAGTGTGCAGGGGGGAGGTGCAGGGGGGAGTGTGCAGGGGGGAGTGTGCAGGGGGGGGGGGAGTGTGCAGGGGGGGGGGGGAGTGTGCAGGGGGGTGAGGGTGGGATTTGTACTTTTTGTATGTAAGATATCTTTTTTCTACTTTAGCTTTCATTAAACTGTAATTGTTCTATTCCCTATTTATGAATAATAGGTAAACATTGACATGTTGTATTCAATTGTGTAAATTGTATATGCTTATAATTTGGAGAAAGAAAAAATCACTTAAAAATAAATGTATATTAAAAATTTGAATGAAAAATCAATAAACAAATACTGACAAAAAGAACATGTGCTGCGCATGGTTTGTACAGTCTTTACAAATGCCAACAGAAAATGTAAAATAATATTGCAATTCCCAACACACACACACACACAACACACACACACACACACACACACACACACACACAAACGCTGCGCACGCACACCACGCACACACACACACAAACACACACACACACACACACACACACCATACACACACACACACCACACACACACACACACACACACACACTCACACCACACACACGCACACCACGCACACACGGCACACACGCACAGACGCACAGCACGCTACCACAGCAGCACACAAAAACACACACACACACACCCACAAAAAATACACACACAATTCTAACAAAATATACTTCTCATCTCGCCTATAGCTTTGTGTTGGTATTCGGATCCTTGCTCATACTATAGTTTAGGTTTACAGTCCTATACTCGGGTGTAACGAAAGTTTTTACACAACAAAACATATTGATAAATTACTATGATTGTATATTATAGCTTCGTCCGTTCACTAATTTTTTGAATAAAAGCGGTTCAAATATAAAGCACACATCGAATGAACTGTAAAATGCTACTATAGAGTAGATATTATGAAACCATTGAATGAACACTCATTTACTGAGCAACTTTAACCCATGTAACACACAAATAATGAACCTAATTTGAAAACACAGTGAGCTTGCTTGAGTAAATACAGATAGGAACACAATTGGAAGAGTATACCCTGTACCTCGAATATACATATATTTACAAAGGAAATCTGAAATAGATACAATTTCTTGAATTGGCTTTTTTTGTAGCATTTTATATATAAGCCCTACATGTATATGTAAGACTATACGTCACATCGTGCCGACTGCCTGAAAGTCAGCTAATGGGGCAGGGGGCAGGCGGGTACGTGCTCCCCCCCTTTAATAAAAAAAACAATACAAAACATTGTGAGAAAGTCTGTATACAAATAAAAATAAAGGTGTGCCCCCCTTATCATTCTTGGTCCCCCCCCCCCCCCCCCCCCCCCCCCCCCCCCCCCCCCCCCCACATACACGACCACGCTACTGCACTGAGAGTAAATTATATTAGTTTCGTTTAAATTCTTGCAAGGCCCATTATGAAATTGCTATCTAAAGCCGACATTTATTTATAATAAAAACAGTTCCGTATACAGTCATGAGACAGTACATACATTAATGTATTTCGATAACAACACGTATGTACAGGCATGAGACAGTACATACATTAAAATGTATTTCGATAAAAAAAACACTGTTATCGAAAGTTAGCCCATGTGAAACTCCTACTTCCATGGTTTCAGTATTACACAAAGGCTTCATGCATTTTATAGTTACATTGTTAGACTGATGTTTATACTTGAAATTAATATCGCGCCGAGATATTGGTTTTGTTTAAAATTCCATTATGTACTCATTTCCGTACTCAAATGAGACCGTCATGTGCGTCAGAACTCGTCCATCATCCCGAGCACGGCTATCATTTTTGAATTGAATATCGTGCGAGATTTTCGGTTTCGTTAAAGTGTCCCATTTATGAACATTTTCCGTTACTCAAATGTAACCGTCAGTGCGTCAGACTTGTCATCCCGAGCATGGCAATCATGTTCCTGTCCTTCTTTGGCCGCAATGGGCGACTTCCCGGAACGACAGCTCGCCGTCCATGTCGCTGTCGGCATTCGTGAAGATCCGCTCCCGTCGGCTCTCAGCCGAGCACTTGGACGATCGGCCCCCCACTTCGGAGGGACCGAGTCCTTGCATTCTGTCCTATAGCCTGTCCATAAAGAAGTACGTAATATAAACTTATCTCAGTGGCGTAGACAGGTTCTTACACCTGGGGGGTATGTATTTGCTGTTCACCGGACCAAGGACCCAATTTGTTCGCCGGCCAAGACCACCAAGACCAAGTGCATGGCTCAAGACAGGGGGGGGGGGGGGGGGGGGGGGGGGGGGGGTGTAATGTTAAGATGGTCGTGACCAGGCGGGCCGGAAGCAGTTTGGATTGGGGGAGGGGGGGCAAAACATATGGGGATCACGATTTTGTGTGTTGTAGGGGCTCATGCCCAACCACACCTCACAGTGCTGCCAACTTTGAGCCAGATGTGAGAGTGAGACAATTGCAAGGAGCGAAGCGACCAAGCCCGAGGGAGCGAGAGTGACTGAGTGGGAGGGGGTTGTCCCCCCTCCCTCGGTAGGGAGCTTTTGCATTTTTAGACTTTGAATTTGCGCAATCTGGTTGCTTACCTAGATAGGGAAATTCGGGCTTAAATTGACTGTATCAGGGGAAAGCGTGCTATGATTGATCGACCAGAAAGTTTTCAATATATTTTCACGAAGAAAACAAATAATTGGACACAACTAATAAATATGTACCCCAAACACAGGAGCGAAATTACTGAGCGGGGGGAGGGTGGGAGGGGGGTGTCCCCCCTCCCACGGTAGGGAGCTTTTGCATTTTTAGACTTGGAATTGCGCAATCTGGTGCTTACCTAGATAGGAAATTCGGGCTTAAAATTGACTGTATCAGGGGGGAAAGCGTGCATGATGATTGATCGACCAGAAATTTCAAATATATTTTCACGAAGAAAACAAATAATTGACACACTAATAAATATGTACCCCAACACAGGGAGCGAAATTACTGAGCGGGGGGAGGTGTGGGAGGGGGTGTGGTCCCCCCTCCCACGGTAGGGAGCTTTTGCATTTTTTAGACTTGGAATTGCGCAATCTGGTGCTTACCTAGATAGGAAATTCGGTTTTTAAATTGACTGTATCTGGGAAAGCGTGTTATGATTTGTTCGACCAAAAATTTTAAATATATTTTCACGAAGAAAACAAATAATGGCACACTAATGAATATGCACCCCAACACAAACACAAATATTGTATTTATATTTAGCGTCATACACAGTTCCAACATTACCATATGGACACATTGATGTATGATCTAACAACTTAGGCCTATTGCCAGGGGGGGAGGGTTGGGATTTGTACTTTTTGTTGTAAGATAATCTTTTCTACTTTAGCTTTCATTAAACTGTAATTGTTACTATTCCTTATTATGAATAATAGGTAAACATTGACATGTTGTATTCAATTGTAAATGTTATATGCTTATAATTTGGAGAAATAAAAAATCACTTAAAAAATAAATGTATATTAAAATTTTGAATGGAAAAACATTAAACAAATACTGACAAAAAGAACATGTGCTGGCGCCATGGTTGTACCAAGTCTTTACAAATGCCAACAGGAAAATGTAAAAATAATTATTTGCAATTCCAACACACACACACCACACACACACACACAACACACACACACACACACACACACACACACAAACACACACACACATGCGCGCACGCACACACGCACACACACACACACACACACACACACAACACCACACACACACACACACACACACACACACACACACACACACACACACACACACACACACACACACACACACACACACACACACGCCCACACGCCACACAATCACGCACACACGCACAGACGCACACACGCACGCACACACACACACACACACACACCCACAAAAAATACACACACAATTCTAACAAAATATATTCTCTCTCGCCTATAGCTTTGTGTGGTATTTCGGATCCTTCCATACTATAGTTTAGGCTTTACACTCTATACTCGTGTAACGAAAGTTTTACACAACAAAACATATTGATAAATTACTTTGATTTATAAATAGCTTCGTCCGTTCACTAATTTTTGATAAAAGCGGTTCAAATATAAAGCACACATTCGAATGAACTGTAAAATGCTACTATAGAGTAGATATTTATGAAACATTGAATGACACTCATTTACTGAGCAACTTTAACCATGTAACACAACAAAATAATGAACCTAATTTGAAAACACAGTGAGCTTGCGTGTAGTAAATACAGATAGGAACACAATTGGAAAGAGTATTCCCTGTAACTCGAAATATACATATATTTACAAAGGAAATCTGAAATAGATACAATTTCTTGAATGGCTTTTTTTGTAGCATGTTATATATAGCCTACATGTATATGTAAGACAATACGTCACATCGTGCCGACTGCTGAAAATCAGCTATGGGGGCAGGGGGCAGGCGGGTACGTGCTCCCCCCCTTTAATTAAAAAAAAACAATACAAAACATAGTGAGAAAGTTGTATACAAATAAAATATAAGGTGTGCCCCCCTTATCATTCTTGTCCCCCCCCCCCCCCCCTACCGACCACGCTACGCCACTGCCGGTAATTATATTAGTTTCGTTAAATTCTTGCAAAGGCCCATTATGAAATGCTATCTAAAAGCCGACATTTATTTATAATAAAAACAGTTCCGTATACAGTCATGAGACAGTACATACATTAATGTATTTCGATAACAACACGTATGTACAGTCATGAGACAGTACATACATTATAATGTATTTCGATAAAAAAACAACAGTTATCGAAAGTTAGCCCATGTGAAACTCCTACTTCCATGGTTTCAGTATTAACAAAGGCCTTCATGCATTTTATAGTTACATTGTTAGACTGATGTTTATACTTGAAATTAATATCGCGCCGAGATATTGGTTTTGTTAAAATTCCCATTATGTACTCATTTTCCGTAACTCAAATGAGACCGTCAGTGCGTCAGAACTCGTCCATCATCCCGAGCACGGCTATCATTTGAATTGAATATCGTGCCGAGATATCGGTTTCGTTAAAGTGTCCCATTATGTACATTTTCCGTAACTCAAATGATACCGTCAGTGCGTCAGAACTTGTCCATCCCGAGCATGGAATCATGTTCCTGTCCTTCTTGGCCGCAATGGCGAACTCCCGGAACGACAGCTCGCCGTCCATGTCGCTGTCGGCATTCGTGAAGATCCGCTCCGTTCGGCTCTCGGCCGAGCACTGGACGATCGGCCCCCACTTCGGAGACGAGTCTTGCATTCTGTCTATAGCCTGTCCATAAAGAAGTACCGTAATATAAACTTATCCAGTGGCGTAGACAGGTTCTTACACCTGGGGGGATGATTTGCTGTTCACCGGACCAAGACCAATTTGTTCGCGGCCAAGACCACCAAGACCAAGTGCATGGCTCAAGAGGGGGGGGGGGGGGGGGGGGGGGGGGGGGGTGAATGTTAAGATGGTCGTGACCAGGCGGGCCGGAAGCAGTTTTGGATGGGGGAGGGGGCAAAACCTATGGGGATCAGATTTTGTGTGTGTAGGGGCTCATGCCCAACCACACTCACAGTGCTGCCAACTTTGAGCCAGATGTGAGAGTGAGACATTGCAAGGAGCGAAGCGACCAAGCCCGAGGGAGCGAAGTGACTGAGTGGGAGGGGGGTGTCCCCCCTCCCACGGTAGGGAGCTTTTGCATTTTTAGACTTGGAATTGCGCAATCTGGTGCTTACCTAGATAGGAAATTCGGGCTTAAAATTGACTGTATCAGGGGAAAGCGTGCTATGATTTGATCGACCAGAATTTCAAATATATTTTCACGAAGAAAACAAATAATTGACACACTAATAAATATGTACCCCAACACAGGGAGCGAAATTACTGAGCGGGGGGAGGGTGTGGGAGGGGGGTGTCCCCCCTCCCACGGTAGGGAGCTTTTGCATTTTTAGACTTGGAATTGCGCCAATCTGGTGCTTACCTAGATAGGAAATTCGGGCTTAAAATTGGACTGTATCAGGGGAAAGCGTGCTATGATTTGATCGACCAGAAATTTCAAATATATTTTCACGAGAAAACAAATAATTGACACACTAATAAATATGTACCCCAACACAGGGAGCGAAATTACTGAGCGGGGGAGGGTG
This sequence comes from Echinarachnius parma, assembly GCA_037951105.1. Taxonomy (NCBI): domain Eukaryota; kingdom Metazoa; phylum Echinodermata; class Echinoidea; order Clypeasteroida; family Echinarachniidae; genus Echinarachnius; species Echinarachnius parma. Next base: position 9,659 of record JBAMJV010007400.1, read on the forward strand.
TGGGAGGGGGTGTCCCCCCTCCCACGGTAGGGAGCTTTTGCATTTTTAGACTTGGAATTGCGCAATCTGGTGCTTACCTAGATAGGAAATTCGGTTTTAACATTGACTGTATCTGGAAAGCGTGTTATGATTTGTTCGACCAAAAATTTTAAATATATTTTCACGAAGAAAACAAATAATTGGGCACACTAATGAATATGCACCCCAACACAAACACAAATAATTGTATTTATATTTAGCGTCATACACAGTTCCAACATTACCATATGACACATTGATGTATGATCTAACAACTTAGCCTATTGCCAAGAATGAGTCTCGAGGGGCAAAGCTACCGAGGGCTGGGGCAAAGCCAAATAGGGAGGGTTTTGGGAGGGGGTATCCCCCTCCCACGGAGAAGATTTTGCATTTATATAATAAACTTGAAATGGTGCAATTTGGTGCACGTCACACAAGCAGCCAGAGCAATGCCAGCCTACACTGGAACTACGTGGCCCGGTATACAGAAAAAAATACTCACCCAAGACCATACGCAAGTTACACAACAAACTGAGATAATCTATTCGCGCGCGAAGCGCGCAGCGAAAATTCAAAATGGATGTATAAATTACTTTGTTAACGTTATAATTAACAAGTCTTAGCTCATACAACTAATGTTTTCTTTCCCACTCGTATACAGATACATACAGAAAAAAATATATCCTTCCCTAAAACCTGGGGGGGATGATTGTACACGTCATCCCCCCCCCCACCTTGTGAGGTGGGGGGATGCATCCCCCTCATCCCCCCCGTTGTCTACGCCCCTGAACTTATCAATAACTCGAATTGACTGCAATCCCGTAGCCAGGATTTTTCAGGGTCCGACATGGGATTTTCTTTTATAAAATTTGACAAACCACCCCATCTTAGCAAGCCCAAGCCTGTATGCACAAATCACGCGATGACATTACAAATGTCTACAATTTGTCTAAAAAGAATAGAACAGTCAGGAATGATTAAAATTAAAATATGATAATATGAACAATCTTTGAATTTGGTACCATATTAAAGAGGAATAGTTGTGATTTCAGGTGCTCTTCTTTTTGACGTGTTTTGTATACGAAATATATACACAAAACCCAATTCTGCCGATTGTGTCGTATATTTGCACTGAAAATGGCGATGGACATTAAATTTGTTGCCGCATTTGGTTTTCTCACTAAGAATTGTGATAAAATAACGATGTAATAATGGCTAGAGTAATACTAGATGTGTCACTGCTGATGTTGGAAGGTCAAAGATGGTTGAAACTGGTAAGATCTCATTTCCCCCCTTGTTTTCTGGATAGAGTTCTTCCAAATGGACCTTGCTTCAGGATTCTGATCGCCTCAGATTCCTAGCAATTTTGACAATTCCTAATGATGTCGCAAAACTGAAGGCGTTTGCCTTGTTACTGATAGTGGAATCGACTGAATATATTAGTCAGGCTTTGTGTTTGAATATTGAGATCATAGAGCCTTTCTCCTATACTCCTAGTGATAACTAATGTTGAAAGTGTCGCATTGTAATAACGACGAATCTTTGAAGATTTTGTAAAGACTGTTGATTCAACAAAAGTCAACGAAAGTCGTACATTCCATTTAAGAGGATTTCAGGCAATAGACCGCTTCTGTAATGTATGCAAATAATATGCGTATGACGTAAGACTCTCCGTTGCCAAGCTTAACAATAGTAACTAGGTCCGGCAAGCTCCGGCAAACTTAGCTTGCCGGACCTAGTTACTATTGTTAAGCTTGGCAACGGAGAGTCTTGCGTCATACGCATAATATTTGCATACATTACAGAAGCGGTCTATTGTAACAATATGTAAGCATCATGTTTAGCCAATTGAATAATTACTTAAGTCATTCTAAACTTTGTTGCTCTAAAATAATTACATTATGTAATGCACAGAACGTAAATTGGCACAAAGTGGATTTTCGATATTGCTATAGCAAAAGACCATATCTCACGACTTACTAACTCAATGAAGCTGAAATAAAAATCAACAGGAAGCCTTATTGTCTGACTCTATCATTCTTGTTTAGACATACTGTATACTGCTTATCAATACTGGAACTGATTGACAATATTACACATACAAACCTGTCTAAAGCCCTGGTCACAACCCACCGTGCGTGTTTTTAGTCCGTACGGTTTTTGGGGAGGCCACGGCCGCCACGTTTTTCTGAAAACGTAGGGAGGGAGTGGCAAAGGCAGGGAGGGAGTACCGGCAACGCACGTCACACGCACGGTGTAAGTACGTGGCCCGCACGCCACGCCTGGCCGTGAGCGGTTGCGTGCATCGTACGTTGCGCACGTGGTAAGTGCGTTGTACGTGCTTACAACGTGCTTACAACGTACGGTCTCCGTGCGGTTGCCACGTTATCGTACGGAGGCCGTACTTACACGTGCTGCTCACGTACGGTGTCCTTACTCACTAAGTGCGTGCAAGTGCGAACAACCTTTTCTGCTCATATTATACTGCAGAAATCAGTGCGCACAACGTGCGTTGTAAGTGCGGAGCACGTGCTTACTCGGTACGGTCCACGTGAGTTCTGCGTGCTCATTGGACAGTTGAACTGGGGGAAGTGCCGAGTAAGCACGGACCACGCACTTATCACGTGCGCAGCACGCACGTGCGCTCATTGGCTGTAGAACGCAGCGAAAACGCAGCGAACGCAGCGAAAGTTCCTCGTGCACTAAAAGTGCTACGTCGTGTCTGCGTGCTCCCAAATCCGTACTGAGTCGGTACTGAGTCGGTACTCACCACGTACGGATACCCAAATTTTGCCCACGTTTTTGCAAGTAGACAGCACGCACGGGGCACGCACTTGCAAGTACGGCGGGTTGTGACCACCGCTTTAGCGGCCACACCTGCCAATCGAAACCAACCTACATAATATACACCTGCAAGGAAAGAAAATGTTATGGAACCTGTCTATATAGTGTTGATGCGTGCGTGTGACTGTGTGTGTGTGTGTGTGTGTGTGTGTGTGTGTGTGTGTGTGTGTGTGTGTGTGTGTTGTGTTGTGTGTGTGTGTGTGTGTGTGTGTGTGTGTGCGTGTGTGTGTGTGTGTGTGTGTGTGTGTGCGTATGTTCGCATATACGTATGCAATTTCTGGGGTATGATGGCCATTTTACCCCACCCCCTCCCCCTTCCCATTACAACAGAACTGTTCATGGGTATTCCGGGGGTATTCCTTTTGTCAACGAGTTGGTAAGTTTGTAAACATATAATGCAAATAAGATAAATATATTGTAATCAATCTTCCTTTTGAACACCAACACAGAGATACACTTTCACGCTAATATATACAGGGTGGCCAAACAAACAAAAAACGGAACGGGGCACTTACCAAAATATAGTAACAAAATGATTATGTCCATCGGATAGGGTGTCTTTTCCAATGAAAAACGATACCAAGAACAGTAATTTTGGTCGTTGTAGTTTTTGTTCTAGGGCGCTCTGAGTGGCACCGTGTCAAGTTCCCATTTTTGTTAATTTTTACCAAGTCAGTGCCTGCTAAATCGCACTTACTGCCCGTCATATTAAACAACCATGCCCATTCTCTCGGCACACAGCTGAATGCACACTATTACAATAGCGCGTATTGCTCGTTGTTCAATGCTATGACAGGCAGTAAGCGCGATTTATCAGGCACTGACTTGGTAAAAATTGACAAAATGGGAGCCTGACATGGTGTCACTCAGAGCGCCCTAAAACAAAAACTACTGTACACGACCAAAATTACTGTTTCTTGGTATCGTTTTTCATTGGAAAAGATACTCTATCCGATGGACATAATCATGTTGTTACTATATCTTGGGAAGTGCCCCGTTCCGTTTTTTGGGGCCACCCTTTATAATACCCAACCATTAATGTATACCTACCATTAATATTTGTATCATCTCTGATTTTGAGATGAAGCCGCTCTTGTCGACGTCAAACAAGCTGAAGATCCAAAAGAGCTTCTGATCGGCCGTACCTCTCATCAGGATGCTCATGCCGCACATCAGCTCTCGGAAATCGATCGTGCCGTCTCGGTCGGCGTCGAAATTCTGAAATATGTGTTCGGTAAACTTCGTGGGATCACCTTTCGGGAAGAACCTCATGTAGACTCGCCTGAAGTCGACCCGCGTCAGCTTGCCCTTCGGGTGTTCTAGAATAATTATTTAAGATAGTAAATGACTTTATTTGTTTAGACTTCATTTTAGACTTTACGCGGTCCATATACATCAATTGCTGTTGATGCTTATTTCCAAAAATTTACTTTTTCATTGTTACTCGTATAGGTTTATACAGTGGCACGTGTCCCCACCCAATTACTTTAAACCACATGAAGGTTTATAATTTTGTTTTAGTTTCAATTTTTATTACTGCATTTTCCATATCAACAAAATAACAATTAATACAATTCAGTGTTATAGTTAGTTAATACAAATTAAATTATTCCAATTCCAATTTACAAACATGTTTCATAATAAATTGGAAAATAAAAGAAAGAAGGAGAATGCACAAGACCGACATCGCAAGCAGTGCATGAATTGATACCGTTCTTACAGTATATCATTATAAGGAGGGGGGCAAGAAGAAATGAAGGGTGTATAATGACTTGACAGACGTGTTGTCTGTTGCTCTAATAAATATGACTTTGCCCGAATTTGAGGTGTTTTTGTCCGAATATTGATGTTTTCAAAACTCTAGGGGTGGGATGGGTGGGGGGGGGGGGGGGGGGGGGGACACATACGTCCGTATCTACTCCATGAATGAGCCTGTCTATGAAGACCACCCGCCCATTTAACTTGTCTGTATCCCATTGGGTAACGTCTATAATACTGCATATATTTTTCATATAATTATATACAGTAAACTATGTGTATATAGCAATTACCTAAAATCCAACTGTACAGTCAGAGTCAAATAAAACGAAACCGGACTTTAATAGCTTATACATCCACAATTCTTAACATATATGATGACATTGATATCATGTTAATTGATATCATCCATTCTGATCACTTCACGCTTCACCGAACGCGACCTAATTATCCCATGTAAGTCATGCAAAAACTACCCGTGTACAAGTTTGCAGTGCTCTTGTTTTGTGAATGGTTGCATCTGTTGTCTGATTTTCAAAGATAACTTCATCTATACACGTCATATTCAGGCCCCCCTGCCTCCACTGGCGAACTGGTGTGTGTGGGGGGGGGGGGGGGGGGGGGCGCTTGCCCCCCCCCCCCCCAATTTTTTTATATTTTTAATTTTGTTTAAAATCATGGCTTTTATCTAATTCGATAACAGTGATTGAAAGAAAAGAGTATTTCTTTAGACAAGAAAACTCAGATTTTACTTCATGTCAAGTCAAATTTCCTTCCCAAGTATGCACCAAATTGCATAATTTCAACTAAAACATTGCAAAAGCACCTTTACCGTGCACCCACCTACCATCACACCCTCTCATCACCCTTCCCCCTCTCGGTTATCGTTTCGCTCCCTCGGGAATCGGTCTTGTATACGTCTGGAATACAATGTTCATGCGTTTTGTCATAAAATAATGCTTTTGATGCACTGTTATTTTGGGGGTGCATTTTTGTTTTTCTTCATGAATCAATCATAAACTCTTCTGGTTAAGAATCATGACGCACTAACGCACATTATAGTACATGTCGTCAAGTCAGAATTTCCTTTCCAGGTATGCACCAGATTGCTCAGTTTCAAGTCCAAAAATGCAAAAGCTCGCTACCGTGGGAGGGGGGCCGGACACCCCCCCCCCCCCCCTCTCCCACACCCTCCCCCCGCTCAGTCGCTTCGCTCCTTCGGGCTTGGTCGCTTCGCTCCCCCGCAATATCCGGTGGTGATGCGGATTTGGTTTAGCCCCCCCAAAGTTTTTTGCTCATTACGCCACTGCCTGCCTCCAAACAGTGGGGTTGCTGATGGGAGGAGGGTGGGGGTGGGGGGGGGGGGGTGGGGGGTCCCATTCCACCTTGATAAACATGAAAAACACTGGCAACCAGCTGGGATTTTGTTTTAATTCGCCAAAGGATATGATATTCTTAAAAATTTTCTTTTGAAAAAACGGTAAACAGACGTATCCATACATGAAGGAACAAAACAACGGCAAACTTGATCACGGGTAGTTTTTACATGACTTTGGATAATAAGGTTGTGCTCGCTGAAGCGTAAAGCTATCAAAATGTATGATATATCATTTTAAAGACAATTTCCCAAGCTTTAACATGATACCAATTTCAACATATATATGTTTAGAATTGTGGATTTATATGCTATCAAATTCCGGTTTCGTTTTTTTTCTTTCTCGCACTGTATAGATAGGTGACCTTTTATAGACAGATTCCACAACACTGGTTGTCTCTTCAGGTGAACGCACTTGATGGCCACTTTAGGCAGGTTGGCTACTATAGACAGGTGGCCACTAAAACAGGTTTGACTGTATATAATCAGGGAAATATAGTTGGCTGTATGTTATTAGCCTACATACCTTTCTACATACCAACTCCCGATCCTATAATAGGCATGCTGGCTGGTATAGACAAGACAATTTTTAACTCGTCTCTTCAGGGGATCATATTTTGTGGCCACCCCATGATAGGCAGGTTGGCTGTTATAGACAATTGGCCACTAAGACAGGTTTGACGGTATATAAATTATCTGAACATTCATTTGTTGTTGTTGAGAGGTTGTAAAGCGCATCGAAAAGTTTTAAATTGGAAATGGGCTATATAAAACTAATTATGAGTATTATTATTATTATTGTTATTATTATTATCATTATCATATGATATGTCATGTTTGACTATACATGAACCTACCTTTTTTGAAGTCTTCATACAGCGACTGCAGCTCCTCCTGGGTAAAATCCGTCTGACTTCCCAGCTCGCTGAAGTCGGCGGGAGACAAGTCATTCAGCTTTGCTGCCTTGTTCCCCATTATTTTTTTTTCACAATCTTACGACTCAACTAAGAACTAGAAGTCTAGTTATAACTAGGCCAAGCAGAACTGCCACTGTAGATTCCCAAACAGAATTAATAGCAGAATCACGATTTCACGGTATACAAGTTTAACGATTTTCTTGTATTATCGTTTGCGCCCCAATTGGTAACATACGGAGGCCTACCATCAATGACGATTATCTGACTATGGGCTTTACAAATGTGTAAGATGATAAGATAGCAGAGCCAAATATCACCATACCCGTCGCGAACCGGACGATTTTGTAAGTAGCTAATACATAAGTAAAACATATACATTTGTGACTGGAATGTGTTTATTTAGCTACTTCCTGCTTCCAAATTTGTGTGAATCATATAATTATGATATTAATTTTATGTCGATAGTGTGCATTCTACTTGAAATAATAGTGCCATTATCACCCGGTGGCGAAGCCGGAGGAAAGCGGGGAAGCGGGGGGGGGGGGGGGGGGGGGGGGGTGATTCGACATTTTGTCCCCTCGATCCCCCAGTTGCCCCTTGATTAGTCAGAAAAGGAGTTTTGTCCGACGGTTCGTCATGTTTTCGCCCCTTCCCACTCCCAACAGTTTTATAATCATAATGCCCCCTGATGTTGTCTCCGTAAGTATATATTAAGTGCAAATACGAGGGCAAGTATACCACCATCCCCAACTCGATCGGACTTGATCCATAATCAAAATATACTAGCTGCCTCGGCGCTTCGCGCCTCGGCAGCTAGATTCGGCGCTTCGCGCCTCAGGATTAATAAAAGAAATTAATAACAAAATAAAATTTACATGATTAAACATTTTTGGGGGGATATAATAATAATTATTGTGTGATTTTTATAGCGCCTAATATGATTGACAATCATCTCTACGCGCTTTACAAAAAAAATATATATATATTTTTTGTATCATAACAAAAATAAATACAAATAATTATATCTTCAAAAAAAATGAATCAAAATTTATATAAATAAAATTTATATTAAACAAAATATTTTAAAATGTGAAAATTAAATTCTCCGCAGTCATGTGTTGGTAAATTACAGGCATGTTTCATAAACTTAGCCATGCGGCGTTAAATTATCAGGAAAGTGGTGGTATATTTACAGGCATGGTTGGTATATTTATAGGCATGCATTGTAAATTTAGCCATCATTTCTGGGGAAAAGTTTGATTTTCACATTTGTTGTGTCTATTTTTAAAATAAATGGTGCACAGGCATTTTTGTGTGGATTGGTAAGAATTAGATTATCTCCTTTATGTGACGAATGGTTTAAAATCATTTCAAAGTTAAACTCGTGCATTCAGTTCTTTTGATCCACTCATGCCTGTGCATCATTGGTATATTAATACACGTTATATACATCAATTTAGGTGATATTACAGCACCAGTCACGTTATTTACTCATCTTTGCACATGTATACTTACATAAATGCATGTACAAAATACCCCCCCCCCCTTGAAAAAATCCTGGGTACGCCACTGCGTGACAGTACGTGGCAGAGCTGATAACAATATAGCCATGTCGTGGCAGAATTTTGTTGAACATTTTGAAATGTTTGCTCCGCCTTCCCGTACGTGGCACGAACAGCCATTACTGCCACGTAAGTCATGATGGAATTCTTGCTGTAAAAGTCATGTAACTTGAACATTGTTGTATATAAACCCTGGGCCCAATTATGTCCTTCTCTCCCCATGTCCCCATACCCCATTGGTGAATCTGATTTAGCTCCCTCTCAAACGCCTCCCCATCTCTCTCCCTCTCTTGCCTGCTCTCTCTTCAAAATAAAAGGATAGTTCAGTTCTGGTTAAACTTAATTTTAGTAACCAAGAAACTGCAGCATATCATTACAAACTATTAATAATAATTCCACCATGCCCGAAAGGAAGACAAACATACAAACGGCTAAGTTAAAAATTATGCTGCTATCATTCAAAAAGCATCCGTTAAAACACAAGAGGGCGCTCTCCAAAAACATTGGTTTCAACCATTATTTATGTAAAAATGTGAATGTGATGTTTTGTTGAAATAATGACTCAATAGATAGATTATTAACAACTTCTAAAAAAACCTTTTCGAACAAGCGTAGGCATTATATCGAGTAGTTCTTAAATTGTTGAATACATGTGGGTCCTACATTTATTCCAATCGGATATAATTATTTATTAATATTTCTACTTTTTCTGAACCGATTTGTGCAAGTCAATAGATATTATGTATAGCAGAGGGGTGTGCAGGGGGAGTGTGCAGGGGGGAGTGTGCAGTGGGGGGGGGGGGGGGGGGTGGGAGTGTGCAGGGGGGGGGGTAAAGGAGACGTGAGAAAGTAGCATGTCTTAGTTCTTTTTATCTTTTGTTATAATCTCCATTATGTTTAGTTTATGGGTTCTGTGAATTGAATACACACTAGCTGATTTGTACTTTTTGTATGTAAGATAATCTTTTCTACTTTAGCTTTCATTAAACTGTAATTGTTCTATTCCTTATTTATGAATAATATGTAAACATTGACATGTTGTATTCAATTGTAAATGTTATATGCTTATAATTTGGAGAAATAAATAATCACTTAAAAAATAAATGTATATTAAAATTTGAATGGAAAATCATTAAACAAATACTGACAAAAAGAACATGTGCTGGCGCATGGTTTGTACCAGTCTTTACAAATGCCAACAGGAAAAATGTAAAATAATTATTTGCAATTCCAACACACACACACACACACACACACACACATACACCCACAAAAAATACACACACAATTCTAACAAAATATATTTTCTCTCGCCTATAGCTTTGTGTGGTATTTCGGATCCTTCCATACTATAGTTTAGGCTTTACACTCTATACTCGTGTAACGAAAGTTTACACAACAAAACATATTGATAAATTACTTTGATTTATAAATAGCTTCGTCCGTTCACTAATTTTTGATAAAAGCGGTTCAAATATAAAGCACACATTCGAATGAACTGTAAAATGTTACTATAGAGTAGATATTTATGAAACATTGAATGACACTCATTTACTGAGCAACTTTAACCATGTAACACAACAAAATAATGAACCTAATTTGAAAACACAGTGAGCTTGCGTGTAGTAAATACAGATAGGAACACAATTGGAAAGAGTATACCCTGTAACTTGCTTTTTTGTAGCATGTTATATATAGCCTACATGTATATGTAAGACAATACGTCACATCGTGCCGACTGCTGAAAATCAGCTATGGGGGCAGGGGGCAGGCGGGTACGTGCTCCCCCCTTTAATTAAAAAAAGCAATACAAAACATAGTGAGAAAGTCTGTATACAAATCAAATATAAGGTGTGCCCCCCTTATCATTCTTGTCCCCCTCCCCCCCCCCCCCCCCCCCCCCCCCCCCCCCCCCCCCCCCCCCCCCCCCCCCTACCAACCACGCTACGCCACTGCCGGTAATTATATTAGTTTCGTTAAATTCTTGCAAAGGCCCATTATGAAATGCTATCTAAAAACCGACATTTATTTATAATAAAAACAGTTCCGTATACAGTCATGAGACAGTACATACATTAATGTATTTCGATAACAACACGTATGTACAGTCATGAGACAGTACATACATTATAATGTATTTCGATAAAAAACAAGTTATCGAAAGTTAGCCCATGTGAAACTCCTACTTCCATGGTTTCAGTATTAAAGGTACTTCAGCTTCGTCAAATCAGATGCGTGGCGCCATATTATGTACACGTTGCGCACGGTGCGTGATGCACGTTAGCTCAGTGTCATGCGGTGCGCGCAAACTAGCCCAGTTCAAAATGGCGACCCGCTGTGTAGCATCCCCACGCTTGATGCCCTTTAACAAAGGCCTTCATGCATTTTATAGTTACATTGTTAGACTGATGTTTATACTTGAATTAATATCGTGCCGAGATATACTGGTTTTGTTAAAAGTCCCATTGTGTTCATTTTCCGTAACTCAAATAAGACCGTCAGTGCGTCAGAACCCCGACCATGGCTATCATATTCCTGTCCTTCTTGGCCGCAATGGCGAACTCCCGGAACGACAGCTCGCCGTCCATGTCGCTGTCGGCATTCGTGAAGATCCGCTCCGTTCGGCTCTCGGCCGAGCACTGGACGGTCGGCCCCCACTTCGGAGACGAGTCTTGCATTCTGTCTATAGCCTGTCCATAAAGAAGTAATATAAACTTATCAATAACTCGAATTGACTGCAATCCCGTAGCCAGGATTTTTCAGGGTCCGACATGGGATTTTCTTTTATAAAATTTGACAAACCACCCCATCTTAGCAAGCCCAAGCCTGTATGCACAAATCACGCGATGACATTACAAATGTCTACAATTTGTCTAAAAAAGAATAGAACAGTCAGGAATTTTTAAAATTAAAATATGATAATATGAACAATCTTTGAATTTGGTACCATATTAAAGAGGAATAGTTGTGATTTCAGGTGCTCTTCTTTTTGACGTGTTTTGTATACGAAATATACAAAACCCAATTCTGCCGATTGTGTCGTATATTTGCACTGAAAATGGCGATGGACATTAAATTTGTTGCCGCATTTGGTTTTCTCACTAAGAATTATGATAAAATAACGATGTAATAATGGCTAGAGTAATATTAGATGTGTCACTGCTGATGTTGGAAGGTCAAAGATGGTTGAATATGGTAAGATCTCATTTTCCCCCTTGTTTTCTGGATAGAGTTCTTCCAAATGGACCTTGCTTCAGGATTCTGATCGCCTCAGATTTCTAGCAATTTTGACAATTCCTAATGATGTCGCAAAACTGAAGGCGTTTGCCTTGTTACTGTTAGTAGAATCGACTGGAGATATTAGTCAGGCTTTGTGTTTGAATATTGAGACCATATAGAGCCTTTCTCCTACTAGTGATAACTAAATAAAATTTTTGAAAGTGTCGCATTGTAATTATAACGACGAATCTTTGAAGATTTTGTAAAGACTGTTGATTCAACAAAAGTCAACGAAAGTCGTACATTCCATTTAAGAGGATTTCAGGCAATTGTAACAATATGTAAGCATCATATTTAGCCAATTGAATAATTACTTAATACATTCTAAACGTTGTTGCTCTGAAATAATTACATTTTGGTATAAGTCATAATATGTAATGCACAGAACGTAAATTGGCACAAAGTGGATTCTCGATATTGCTAAAAAAAAGACCATATCTCACGACTTACTAACTCAATGAAGCTGAAATAAAAATAAACAGGAAGCCTTATTGTCTGACTCTATCATTCTTTTTTAGACATACTGTATACTGCTTATCAATACTGGAACTGATTGACAATATTACACAGGTAAACCTGTCTTAGCGGCCACACCTGCCAATCGAAACCAACCTACATATTATACACCTGCAAGGAAAGAACATTTTATGGAACCTGTCTATAGTGTTGATGCGTGCGTGTGACTGTGTGTGTGTGTGCGTGTGTGCGTGTGTGCGTGTGTGCGTGTGTGCGTGTGTGCGTGTGTGCGTGTGTGCGTGTGTGCGTGTGTGCGTGTGTGCGTGTGTGCGTGTGTGCGTGTGTGCGTGTGTGCGTGTGTGCGCGCGTGTGTGTGTGTGTGTGTTATTTGCATACATTACAGAGGCGGTCTATTTAGTTATCTTTTTTACTATCATGGTCACATGTATTCAGGGCCGTGACACGTTTATATTCAAAATGGGTACTGGACAGTTAGGGGTATTAATGCGTTTTACTTTGCTGCTTTGGGAGCAGTTGTGGAATGCTATAGAATATTCATATAAGCTGTGTAATATTGTAAAGCGAAAGGTGGTGTGAGGGCACTGATGCATAATGAACGGTCATGAAAGACTTGCTATAAAGGGAACACTCTGGGATGCAAATAATGCAGATTAATGGTATCTGGTCCCAATAATTGTACAGCCATGGTCAATTTGTTTATTTTGTTTCATTGAGTATTGTTATTGAGTGGTATTTTGAAGGAGGGGCTGTTTTCATTGGAAAGATTTAGGTCGGCATATACGTAGATAAGGTGTTTAATCTGTTTATATGCAAAATAATGCTTTGGTATGAAGAATATATAGTTGATGTTTATATGAACAGGCCTGGCATCATTAGGTAATGGTGACATTTTTCACTGAAAGAGTTAAGCCCAGGTGAATTAGTGGCTTTATTTAGAGGATTCGAGATCTTTAAGGTATACATGGTATCTGCCATGTTAAAGGAATGTGTGGACTATTGTAGTAGTTGTTTACTCTGATGTATACCAGGTGCGTGCATCATCATTACTTTGAACAGACGTGCGCGCATTGTTTGCATGCACTGCTGAGGAGGTTTATTATTAATTGATGATAAGTGCATGCATTTCCCTATGCACATCATCGGTAAGGTATTTTTGTTTTGTCTTTCTTTTGAAATGTAATGGGCTTAAAAGGCAGCTCTTGATTTGAAAGAAAAAGGCAAAGATTAGTCAAAGAGTAAATGTTTTTTGTTTTTTGTTTGTTTTAAGGTTAGAGTCATACTAGGATAATATTGAGGGAACATTGTCTTGATATGAGGAAGTGTGAGGGGGGAGCTTGACGGAGTAGGCCTACTTCCGGATTTTTAATTTTTGTTTGCTTTTGATGTTAGTTCTCGATGGTGGACAGGGTTGGGTGGGGAAGGGTGCGTGTGTGTTGTGTACGGGTTGGGGTCTGCTCACAGTCAATATGTTTTTTGATACGTCATGTAGGTTTCGTTGTAGTTATTTTGTTTGTATAAACATGCTCACGGGGGATACAGATCACGCGGTAATTATAAAGATTTTATATACCTGTAAAATAAAATGGTGAATTTTTCTTGGATTACTTTAAATGTAAGAGGGTTACGGAATAAGGATAAAAGAACACGCATTTTTGAATGGTGTAAATGTAAAGGATCTGATATTTCTTTTTTACAGGAAACATATAGTACTATAGAAGTAGAAGAACAGTGGAAGAAGGAATGGGGCGGGCCAATGTTCTTTAGCCATGGGTCAAACCACAGTAGAGGTGTTCTTATTTTATTTTCGCCCCTTTTAGATTTTAAACGGGATGCAGTTGTAATAGATGAAGAAGGGAGGTACATTATATTTAAAGGGGAAATACAAGGGGTTAAATTTTTGTTGGGAAATGTGTATTTCCCTACAAGAGATAAAGTACAATTACAGGTTGATTTTTTGAATAAGCTAGATAAAAGTATATCTGAAGTTTTTGATAAGGATTATTCGGTAATATTAGGGGGAGATTTTAACACTATAATGGAAGGGGGCATGGATTATGAAGGGCCAAATATTGTATTAAAATCTAGGTTTATTGAGGTATTAAAAAGTTTTTTGAATAAATATGATTTAGAAGATATATGGAGGAAAAGGAATCCTAATGTTAGACAGTTTACTTTTAGACAAAGGTCGCCCTTAGTCCAAAGTCGTTTAGATTATTGGTTTATATCATGTAGTTTAGAAAAATTAGTGAATAAGTGTGAAATTTTGGTATCGATAACACCGGATCATTCGGGCATTAAATTACAATTTCAGCATTTAGTGGATAAGTTTGTTTTTGGAAAATCGTATTGGAAATTTAATAATAGTTTATGTATGGATAAAAATTTTGTTGAGGGGATGCATGATATAATATTTGAATTGAAAAATGAATGGGGACCTAGGATTTTGAATAAATTAGTATTTTGGGATTTTTTGAAAATGAAAATGAGGGAATACGCCATGAAATATTCACGTGAAAAGGCGAAATTAAGGAAACTTGAAATAGAGACGTTGGAGACTGAAATTAAGGATTTAGAAAATCAGTTAGTCAACGGGGCATCTAGGTATGTTATTGATAGTATTAAATTGAAAAAAGATAAGTTGAATAAATTGTATGATTTTTCCCGACAGGGCATTAAAGTTCGTTCTAGAGCAGCTTGGTTTGAAGAAGGGGAGAATAATACTCAGTATTTTGAACAATTGTTGAAAGTAAATAAGAGGAAAAGTGTCATTAGAGAAATGTATAAGGAAAATGGAGAAATTACTAGGGATAACAATGACATTTTAAAAGAGATAAAGACATTTTATGAAAAATTATATTCTTTGAGGAATGATAGTGGTCAAAATAATGGTTTATTTTTTGATGATATTTTAAAGTTAAGTGAACAGAATAAAGAATTATGTGAAGGTAAAATGACGAAAGATGAGTGTTTTAAGGTTTTGAAAGAAATGAAATGGAATAAATCCCCTGGAAATGATGGGTTCACGGTGGAATTTTATGATACATTTTGGCCCGTATTAGGGGATTTGTTGGTAGAAGTATTGAATGAAACATTTGTAAGGGGGGCATTGACGGTATCTCAAAAACAAGGGACTATAACATTGATAGAAAAAGAGGGAAAAGATGCGAAGCATATTAAAAATTATAGACCCATTACACTGTTAAATGTAGACTACAAAATATTATCGAAGGTTTTAGCAACTAGGATTAAAAAGGTTTTAAATGAAATAATTCATTATGATCAGGTGGGATATATAAAAGACAGAAATATTGGGGAAGCAGTTCGATTAATAGAGGATATATTATTTTATTCTAAACATTCATTAGAGCAAGGACAGGGGTTTCTGATTGCGGTAGATTTCGAAAAAGCTTTTGATTCTGTATCCCATCAATATTTATTGAAAGTGCTAAAATTGTTTGGTTTTGGTGATTCGTTTTGTTCTTGGGTGAAGATATTATATAATGATATAAGTAGTTGTATTATGAATGGGGGTTATTCCACTGGTTATTTTGATATAGAAAGGGGGGTCAGACAAGGTGATCCATTGTCGCCCTATTTGTTTTTGGTTGCAATAGAATTATTGGCAAATGAAGTAAGGAGGGACAAAATAATTAAAGGGATACATTTTGGGGAGCATGAAATAAGACAAGTATTGTATGCAGATGATATGACGATTTTTTTGAAAGATTTAGACTCCATAAGAAGGTTGCAATATATATTTGAAGAATTTGAAAAAGTAAGTGGTTTGAAAGTTAATAAGGAAAAGACACATTTTATGTATATGGGTGAGGAAAATGGGAAACCAGATGGGCCTTTATTTGGACAATTTGTTAAGGAAGTAAAAATTTTAGGTGTTAATTTCTCGGTCGATTTTAGATTAAAAGATGATTTAAATTACACAGAAATATTAAGTAAAATTAAAAAGCTTCTAGGTTGGTGGAAACAACGGGATTTGACTATTATGGGTAAAATACATTTATTGAAAACGTATGCATTAATAAAGTTGAATTATGTTTCATCTCTCCTTGTTGTTCCCCTATGGGTTTATATAGAAGTGGAGAAAATATCGTTTGATTTTATATGGGGAGGGAAGGATCGTATAAAAAGAAAAATTATGTATCAAAATTATAATTATGGTGGAGTAAAAATGATTAATTTTGAAATATTTGTTAGAACGCAGCGGATAATGTGGGTGAAACGATTATTATATGGAGAAAGAAATTTGGGATGGAAGTTATTTTTTGATTATTGCTTAAGTTCAGTAGGAGGAAGGCTAATTTTCTTATGTGATTATGAAATGCAAAAGATGAAGTTTAGGTTCAAGATTCCACCTTATTATTTGGACATGTTGAAAGCTTGGAAAGAGATTGATAATTTAAGGCATTTTAATGGTTGTATGAATCCAATTATTTTTAATAATAGGAATATATGTATAAAAAAAAATAAGATGGTATTTGATAAAGAATTATTTTAACGAGGGATTGTTATGTTGAACCATGTTATGGATAATGGACATGTTAAACCCGTTGCATACTTTTTTAACCTTGGTATGAGAGGTGACAACTTACTTACAATAATTGATATATATCATGCGATTCCGAGGGATTGGAAAATTGATTTAGGTTTGATACAATTTTGTGAGGTAGACTTAATAAATTATAATATTAATTTATATCTTTTGGATAAAAAATTAAGTTTTAAGGATGTACCATCAAGAAAAATATATGATTATTTTATTAGAGAATTGCAAAAGACATATGATTTACAGATAAGAGATGGACAAAATGATTTTAATTTTATAGATAAAGAAATGTATGAATGT
Organism: Echinarachnius parma; assembly: GCA_037951105.1. Taxonomy (NCBI): domain Eukaryota; kingdom Metazoa; phylum Echinodermata; class Echinoidea; order Clypeasteroida; family Echinarachniidae; genus Echinarachnius; species Echinarachnius parma. The sequence continues at coordinate 26,750 of JBAMJV010007400.1, forward strand.
TTTTTTAGACCAAGAATAACATTAATAATTGGGAAACAGAGAGAGTTTCAATTTAAGTTACTCCATGGGGCAATTTACACTAAAGATAATTTATTTAGATTTGGATTTGTTGAAGACAACTTGTGTTCGTACTGTAAACGGGAAAGGGAAACATATTCGCATTTATTTTTATTTTGTTTAAATGTAAAATTGACATGGCAAGCTTTGATACAACGTTTTTTGTTAGATGAAATAAAGGACTTAAATTGGCGGGATATATTTGTTGGATTGTCAGGTAATTCAAATAGAATAAAATGTTGCAATACCATCATATTTATGGTAAAATATATTTTATTTGTATTTAGAAAAGAGGGTGTTCTACCTAATATTGATAAAATACAGAAATTTTTATTGGATTATAAGGCCCAGGAAAAGGGAATAGCAATTAAAATGGGAAAATTAGGACTACATTTACAAAAATGGGAAACGGTAAAATTAGAATAAGATTGAAAGAATGAACTCTTCATATGTGATGTTTCCCCCGTGAGCTTGTGAAAAAAAAAATTAAAAAAGTATTTTAAAAGTATTGATTTAAATATGTATTTTGTAAGCTATATTATTAAATTTATTTTTTTTAAAGGATGTGAGCAGATTTCCGGGGTAGGGTGGGGGGGGGGGGGGGGGTGGGTGAGTGTGTAGGGGTGGGGAAGGGGGGATGAGAGAAGTAGCGTGTCTTACTTCTTTTTATTTTTTGTTAAATCTCCATTGTGTTTAATTTTTGTGAATTACACTTGATTTGTACACTTGAGATGTAAACTTGTATTTTCAAAAATGTTATTCAATTGTAAATGTTATGTTAATAATTTGGAGAAATAAAAAATCATTTAAAAAAAAAAAAAAAAGTGTGTGTGTGTGTGTGTGTGTGTGTGTGCGTGTGCGTGTGCGTGTGCGTGTGCGTGTGCGTGTGTGTGTGTGTGTGTGTGTGTGTGTGTGTGTGTGTTTGTTCGCATATAGGTAAGGCCATTTTACCCGACCCCCTCCCTCTTCCCATTACAACTGTTCATGGGTATTCCTTTTGTCAACGAGTTGGTAAGTTCGTAAACATATAATACAAATAAGATAAACAGATTGTAATCAATCTTCCTATGAACACCAACACAGAGATACACGTTCACGCTAATATGTAGGGTGGCCAAACAAAAAAAACGGAACGGGGCACTTCCCAAAATATAGTAACAAAATGATTATGTCCATCGGATAGGCTTTTCCAATAAAAAAACCGATCCAAGAACAGTAATTTTGGTCGTTGTAGTTTTTGTTCTATAGGGCGCTCTGAGTGACACCGTGTCAGGTTCCCATTTTTGTAAATTTTTACCAAGTCAGTGCCTGATAAATCGCACTTACTGCCCGTCATATCATTAAACAACCATGCCCATTCTCTCGGCACACAGCTGAATGCACACTATTACAATAGCGCGCGTATTGCTCGTTGTTTAATGCTATGACAGGTAGTAAGTGCGATTTATCAGGCACTGACTTCGTAAAAATTGACAAAATGGGAGCCTGACATGGTGTCACTCAGAGCGCCCTAAAACAAAAACTACACGACCAAAATTACTGTTCTTGGTATCGTTTTTCATTGGAAAAGATACTCTATCCGATGGACATAATTATGTTGTTATTATATCTTGGGAAGTGCCCCGTTCCGTTTTTTGGGGCCACTCTTTATAATACCCAACCATTAATGTATACCTACCACTAATATTTGTATCATCTCTGATTTTGAGATGAAGCCGCTCTTGTCGACGTCAAACAAGCTGAAGATCCAAATGAGCTTCTGATCGGCCGTACCTCTCATCAGGATGCTCATGCCGCACATCAACTCTCGGAAATCGATCGTGCCGTCTCGGTCGGCGTCGAAGTTTTGAAATATGTGTTCGGTAAACTTCGTGGGATCACCTTTCGGGAAGAACCTCGTGTAAACTCGCCTGAAGTCGTCCCGCGTCAGCTTGCCCTTCGGGTGTTCTAGAATATTTAAGATAGTAAATTACTTTATTTGTTTAGACTTCATTTAGACTTTACGCGGTCCATACACATCAATTGCTGTTAGTACTTATTTCCAAAAATTTACTTTTTCATTGTTACTCGTATAGGTTTATACAGTGGCACGTGTCCCCACCCAATTACTTTAAACCACATGAAGGTTTATAATTTTGTTTTAGTTTCAATTTGTATTACTGCATTTTCCATATCAACAAAATAACAATTAATACAATTCATTTGTATAATTAGTACATACAAATTAAATTATTCTAATTCCAATTTACAAACATGTTTCATAATAAATTGGAAAAAAAAAGAAAGAGGGAGAATGCACAAGACCGACATCGCAAGCAGTGCATGAATTGATACCGTCCTTACAGTATAATTATAAGGAGGAGGGGGGGGGGGGCAAGACGAAATGAAGGGTGTAAGGATGAGTGTGCCGTCACTGTGATAACTCGACAGACGTGTTGTCTGTTGCTCTAATAAATATGACTTTGCCCGAATTTGAGGTGTTTTTGTCCAAATATTGACGTTTTCAAAACTCTAGGGGTGGGATGGGGGGGGGGGGGGGGGGGGGCACACATACGTCCGTATCTACTCCATGAATGAGCCTGTCTATGAAGATCACCCGCCCATTTAACTTGTCTGTATCCCATTGGGTAACGTCTATAATACTGCATATAGTTGTCATATAATTATACAGTAAACTCTGTGTATATAGCAATTACCTAAAATCCAACTGTACAGTCAGAGTCAAATAAAACGAAACCGGACTTTAATAGCTTATAAATCCACAATTATTAACATATATATGATGATATTGATATCATGTTAAAGCATGGGGAATTGCCTTTAAAATGATATATCATCCATTCTGATCACTTCACGCTTCACCGAACGCGACCTAAGTCATGCAAAAACTACCCGTGTCCAAGTTTGCAGTGCTCTTGTTTTGTGAATGGTTGCATCTGTTGTCTTTGATTTTCAAAGATAACTTCATCTATACACGTCCTATTCAGGCCCCCCCCCCCCCCCTGCCTCCATTGGCGAACTGGTGGGGGGGGGCGCTTCCCCCCCCCCCCCCCCCCAAATAAATTTAAATCATGGGTTTTATCTAATTCGATAACAGTGATTGAAAGAAAAGAGTATTTCTTTAGACAAGAAAACTCAGATTTTACTTCATGTCAAGTCAAATTTCCTTCCCAAGTATGCAACAAATTGCATAATTTCAACTAAAACATTATAAAAGCACCTTTTATGCACCATGCACCCACCTACCATCACACCCTCTCATCACCATTCCCCCTCTCGGTTATCGTTTCGCTCCCTC
>JBAMJV010007401.1:0-31036 GCA_037951105.1 Echinarachnius parma
ATTACAGCCTAAAAAATTAAATATTTATCGTTCGAAATCGTAGACATGCCTGGGTCCATTTTCACAAAAAAATCCTTAGACATGGTCCGTTTTTTACAAAAAATCCTTAGACATGGGGGTACCTATTTACAGCAAAAGGACCCTTGGATGTGGGTATGGGTTCGGAGGTCTCAGCCGCACACCCCCCGTCCGACATTAATCCTGAGTACCACCCCCCCCCCCCCCCGGGCATGTTTCCCCCCAGACATGAAAAAAAGAACAAGAAATACCACTATTTAGTTTCATCTTTGCAAGAGGATTTGTGAATCCTCGCTAATCACTTTGCCTTCAATACTAGGAAAGTCTGGTATACCGCGAATTTAATGATTGAGGAAATGCCAGGGCTCACTAAGTTGCGAAAAGAAGAAAAATGGTAAGCAGGAGAAAAACAGAAAAACACACACACACACAATTAATACATACGAGCTATATTGCATTACTCTCAAACAGTTTCCGGGTGGAGGTTGATTTTGTATTACTCCAATTTGACTGATGTCGTAGGCTCCGCGGGGACGGGGGTTAGTGTTGGTGATGGTGTGGGGGTGGGGGGCGCCGGGGGTTGTAGTATTCCACATGAGTTTAAAGTGACCCCGCCCCCCCCCCCCCCCCCCCCCCCCCCCCCCCTTCTGCCACCACATTATGTATGTTTGATTCCATAGCCACACTAAATATTCAAGTATATTCACATAGTCAAGAAGCTATCTCGAATGCATTATATGAGTTGAAACCATTTTGTATGAGAAATTCTAATTTCATGCATGCTTTGAGATATAATTTTCAATGCAGAAATGTCAGATATATAAAAACACGAATATAATCATGACGACAATAAGAGTGAATGAAGACAAAGACCACTACAAGGGGAAGACTGGACACTGCGCCGGTTTTGTACAGTGATCAATGAAACGCTGAATTTCGTACATGGGGAAGGGCGCCCCTAGCGTTGGGTAGGTTAACTTATGTTGTTTTCGCGCGTAGCCATTGAAAACACAATAGGGAACTGGTAGTGAAGTATCAAATTCCTTCTTATTTTTGCTTTTTTATCTCAAAATGTACACCAAATATTAAAAGGAGTTTGTTTCTAAGTTTGTCTGTTTACAGGTGAAAATTTCCAAGAAATATTTAATAGTAGACATGCAGAATCAACATTCACGTACAAGTTTCTTAATTTGCTTGCTGTTAAAAAAGAACTCGTGTACATCATCAGGATTGTTGCTGTTACCTGTGTCATGGTTTGAAATCAAAATAGTAACTTTTATTTGAATACCTCTTTTCTCTTTATATGAAGAATTGTTGTTAACAAGAGTGTCACATCCGAAACACAAGCATTTTGTTAACTGCGGCGCAAAAAATCCAAGTCAAGTTAAAGTCATGCAGGAAATCTGGTTCCTCTTTTCACTTTCTTCTCCAAATTCGCAGATTAAAACATAATGTTCACTTCTCATTTTCTATGCAAAAAACTACAGAAAAAAAAGAAAAAAAAAGATCGAGGATTTGAAAATGTTCATCTTTGTTGACAAATTTGCTCAAAAAGCAGAAATATCAAAAAACAAGTGTGCCTTATGTCTGCATATATATTTCAAGTTCATACTTCTAGTAATCTAATCCTGATATCCACATGGACAGGAGTTAATTTCATTAATTTGTTGTCCCTAGTTTGATTTATAACATTTTCACATAAAAGTTCATATTTCATATTTATGTATCCATGGTGAATGAAATGAAATATCAGGATATCCTGTCCATGTGGATATCAGGATTAGATTACTAGAAGTATGAACTTGAAATATATGCAGACGTAAGGCACTCTTGTTTTTTGATATTTCTGCTTTTTGAGCAAATTTGTCAACAAAGATGAACATTTTCAAATCCTCGAATCTTTTTTTTTTTTTTTTTCTGTAGTTTTTTGCATAGAAAATGAGAAGTGAACATTATGTTTTAATCTGCGCATTTGGAGAAGAAAGTGAAAAGAGGAACCAGATTTCCTGCATGACTTTAACTTGACTTGGATTTTTTGCGCCGCAGTTAACAAAATGCTTGTGTTTCGGATGTGACACTCTTGTTAACAACAATTCTTCATATAAAGAGAAAAGAGGTATTCAAATAAAAGTTACTATTTTGATTTCAAACCAGGACACAGGTAACAGCAACAATCCTGATGATGTACACGAGTTCTTTTGTAACAGCAAGCAAATTAAGAAACTTGTACGTGAATGTTGATTCTGCATGTCTACTATTAAATATTTCTTGGAAATTTTCACCTGTAAACAGACAAACTTAGAAACAAACTCCTTTTAATATTTGGTGTACATTTTGAGATAAAAAAACAAAAATAAGAAGGAATTTGATACTTCACTGCCAGTTCCCTATTGTATTTTCAATGGCTACGCGCGAAAACAACAATAAGTTAACCTACCCAACGCTAGGGGCGCCCTTCCCCATGTACGAAATTCAGCGTTACACAAAATCCGCGAAGTGTCCAGTCTTCCCCTTGTAGTGTCTTTGATGAAGACTAATTGCGTAAGTGTTTACGCCCTCAACGTTCGTTGATTTCAACGTGTCGATCTATGACTGGAGCCCATCGGCCCTGTCGATGAAAAGGTACGGCGCGCGGTGTTCATTTACGCCGAGTGTACCGGGGAAGGGCTCAGCCGCTGGTGTCTAAACTGGCTGCTGCGTTCGATCGACCTTACAATGCACAGCTGTTACACTCTGTGCAAGTCGAGGTCCCAGAATTTGTCGAACTTTCAAGCTTCTCGATACTGTATTAGCGCTGAAAACTAGAACCTACATCGAGAAGAGAAGTGAGATAGGGAATCGAAGTCTCACTTGAACAACAGACACGAACCGACATTCGACAGGCGAGAAACAAACTTGGCCATTTTGTTGCAAACGGTTGATTTCAACATGTCCTCTGCTTCAAGCGAAAGGGGGGATGCGTCTGTAAGTGCTCACTGTTTATGTTTTAATTTGTCTAATAATAATAATAGTAATACTGTCAAACATTTGTAGGGATGCTAACTAAGTCATGTATCAATTTGAATGTCTGTTTACCCTCTAAAAGTAATTCTAAATGATAATACTTGATTGCCAAAATTCAAAACAAATTCGTAATGGCTAATTATCTTGACTTGTGCACCATCTTAACTCCCTGGGCCTGGGGACCGAGCAAGGCCGGTAAGGCGGTAAGGGTACAAGTGCTGGGGCATCAAGCGGTTACAACCTTGGCCTTGGGGCCCGTACTTCAAAGTTCAAAGGAATGTTCGTCAAAACATATTGAGCCGTTTTTATTTTTATTTTGTTGATATGTGATTTGCAAATGATGCAAACAAATGCATGACATTTTCTATTGGTGCATAAAATAAAAGTGGAAATTATACGAGCAGCTGCATAAACTCATAAAGAACACATTTGATGTAAAATATCTTCAAGAATTTACCAATTTTTCTCCAAATCAACTTTCTCGCAAACTCTTCCAAAAAAGAAGCCTCGATCTTTTGTGTTGTAATATTACTATATTACCGAACATAAATGTTTTGCATGCGAATTTTATTGACATGCGCGCTGCCACAGGTGCGCGGCAAAACCCGCGTAAAACGCCTCAGGACGCTTATTTTCTTCAGGAAATGATGGACATTTTTTGCTAAACATCCATTTATTATCCTCCGTTAATGCCGACTGTCAAATTCAACTTTCAAAATTTGAACATATTTCCTATGTGAATTTGCATACATCCGGTAATACGATCCGTTCATATAAATGAGTAATAACTAATATTCCGTTCATCCATTTCTCTCATCTTGATCAGAATCCAGCTGATGACGTGTGTAAGGTGGACAAATGGAACAGCACTGCTGTGAAGAACGCATTGGATGATGCTGTCAGGATTGTGAGTATTGCCCATTTTTACACAAAATATAAACAAGTACAAATAACATCTATATTTGCTTCCCTTGTATTTTTACATTTTGTAGCAGAACTCATTTACCAATATTGCGTGAACACAAAGTTCTGTTTGTTTGAGATTGTAATTTGTTTTTTGTAACACCAGTTAACTACCACTTTTGTTTATAGATCCTGACCAAACACTTTGAGCATGAAGAAAACCACACTTTGATTGACAACTGGCTGATCCTACATGAGAATGTAACAATTGCCCTCCGTAGATAATGCTATGTTTGTTTGTTTGTTTGTAAATATCGCGAGTCCCTCCCGGGACTCGCGATAATTTTTTGGGCGAGTCACGGGTACCCGAAATTTAACCATTTGTTGATTTCGCTATCGAGTATCGGCATGTCACGCCACTGGGAAAACATGTTCATTCAAGTGACAAAAATGCAGCGTATTTATGCCGATAGCGAATAAAAGGGGACTTTTGCTTTTTTTTCGGGATATCGAGTATCGATTTTTGCGCCCGGGACTCGACATTTTTCGGCGGGACCCGGGTACCCGTGACTCGTCAACAGCACTATCACTGACTATCACTTGTTGTTTTTTTCTGTAGATCCTGACCAAAAACTTTGAGCATGAAGAGAACCACACTCTGATTGACAACCGGCTGATCCTGTGCACAGTGGCCTGCCTCTTTGCCATCGTAGCTCTCATCTACGACTATCTCAAGCCCTTCCCGGAATCAAGTACGGTCCTTGCTGGCTGTGTGCTCGCATATCCTTTGTCGTATACAAAATGAATGAAGGAAACAATTTATGTTTTATCAAAACAAATCAAAATGTCATAAAGCAAGCAGTGTACAATGATGATGATGATAATAATAGACCGGCATTTATATTGCACCATCAATCAATAAATTCAATCTCGAGGCGCATTATACTGTACAGTATATTATTACCCTGTCTGTATAGTATAACTGTGCTGCGTTGCAGGCACATCAAGAATTTAAAGGAATAAATTCATTTGATAAAATAATTTTATCAACTTATATCATTACAAAAAAATTAGTGCAAGTTGCTAGTCGAGGCTAGCCCTAAGTTGAGACTATTTTGCAAAATTATGTTTAAAAAATATCTTTTGATTATAATTGTAAGTTTTTACACATCTTTATATATTGAGAGTCAATATAGGGCCTAAATTTTTGATCCTAGCAGAATCTTCTTCAGAGGCTATAAAGTGACGATAATACAAACAGAAACAACATACACATATAGGTACACATGCTAAGAAACTGAGGAAGGGGGTGGAGACATGGAACAATGAAAGGGCTGTGAGTGGCCAATCAGACTAGGCTGGGATTGGAGGAAATGCACACAAAGAGGATGTTATGTAACAAGGAGCAAGGGGTTGGAGTGTGGGTCATAGAAAGATAGAAGGAGGCATGATCAAAGAAGTACCATACAGGATGGTAATTAAGGACATGAATAGTGAATGGAGGCAAGATGTGAATGGAGGTGAGATGAAAGGGCTTATAGTAAAGGAGGCCAGAGTGGCCACAGAAGAGGGAGGTGTGTGTGGGGGGAGGGGGGGGGGGGGGGGGGGGTAAACAAAGGGGAGCTTAAGTGGAGGAGGTGGGATTAATGAAGAGTGGTGGTGGGATGAAAAGGAATGCTGATGGGGGAGGGGGGGATAAGAATGGGTGATGATCAATGGAAATATGAAGAATGAACAAGAGAAAGAAGGATGTACGAAAATCAGACAATGCTTATGTACACAAATGGAACCCTGTAGAAAAATGGAAAATGAGAGTGTAATGGCAGTTAATTATTAGTTAGCAAGATATATACATGATATATAAATAATCTTTATATATTACACCATAGTTACATGAATTTATGATATCTTCCTTTCAATTTCAAAATGTTAGTTTTTGTTCATTTCAAACCTGCTCAGGACTGGTCTTCAAGTGAAAATACTTGAGATGAGGTCTATAGATGAATAATGCAGGTTTCTGGTTATTCCAAAATCAAATAGTCTCAAACAGGTTAAGACACTGCATTTATTCCTCATCACTAGCATAATTTTGAGAATAATTATTCTGTACAGATTTTGTTTGTTGATTAGAACACCCTGGGGCAACTGTATAAACCAAATTCATGGGTTCATGAATAAGGCTCCTGTAACAAAGACAATCTATTGTAAAAAGAAGAAATCTACAAAGCCTGCTCTAAAAAATTCTCTTACATTTCATATGTTTTTAGTAGAATTGGTTTTGAAAAATACAATAAAACCTGTGTATAGCGACCACCTATGGGAAACAAGAAAAGTGGCCACTGTAGACAGGTCCCATAACATTGATTTTCTCTGTTGGGGCTCACGTTTGGTGGCCACTGTACTATAGACAGGTTGGCCGCTATGGACAGGTGGCCACTATGACAGGTTTGACTGTATTTAGGAGTGCAGCATGCATGTTTTTCCTTAACAGAGTGCACACTTATTTCTCAGTGATGTCCCTGGTGACCCTGTACACCATGGTTGTGGAGAAGAACCATTTCTTGGTGACCAATCAGCTGGATCCCGCAGGCATAGACCCCAGCAACACCTGGTGCTGTGACTCCTTCATGAAAAGGTGATTTCCTGACCGTATTATTTTTATCATAATATTTAATCATAATAAAAAAAAAACATATAATTGAATTGATACAAGAGATTCAATGTTTTTGTTTAAATAGTCTTTCACACATCTCATACAACATTGATAGAATGACTGCAATATTCTCTACATTATACACGCAGATTTGATGTCGATTACCCCTTGAAGTTGCACTTCAAAGATGGAATGACCAATGAAACATTCAGATTCTTTTGCAATTTTTGCAACTTCACATTGAATTTTAAGAAAAACAAATAATGTTATTTAATAACCCTTATCATTACATAGCAACCCATGGATACAAAGTGAAAGAGATTCAATGTTTTTGTTAGTCTGTAACACATCTGATACAACATTGATAGACTGACTGCAATATTTTCTACTTTATACACGCAGATTTGATGACGAGTACACCTTGAAGCTGGACTTCAAAGACGGAACGACCAATGAGACCCGAGAGAATAGCGTTAGCAAGTCTGTTGGGGCCTGGTTTGATGACAACGGGGTTCTTCTCATGGACCTGTTCCAAAAGGATGTCTGCAAGCTGCACAATAGCCTTCTGCCTGCTAAGAAGGACAAATAATTTTCACAGGATTGTTGATCACTTTTATGTTATGTAATAATGTATAATGTTTGCCTTTAACTCTGCATAGTGCTCTTTTCTTGTAGTAATTTGTGCCAATAGTGGGTAGTTTTATGTCGACTGAAAGGTATCACGTACATTTACTCAAATATGGAGTAGATTGCTCTTTAAAGGGCGTTTTTGCTTGCTGTTACTGATAAGTGCATTATTCCTGTCACTTCTAGTCATAAACTTCCTCTTGGTAGGGAGGCCCATTGAATGTTGTGTTGACATTGAGAGATTGTGTAAACGAGTCTTGGGTTTCTCTTATAATGGAAATGATCTTGGTTTTTTAGGCCACTTTTATAACTTTTTTGACTGATGACTGGAGGCTGTTATGTTTTCCAACTTGGGTATCACATGAAATGTCATCTGAGCGTGCACTAACAAAAGCAGGTTAGGTAACCATGATTGTTGCATCTGCTGCTATGTCTGTGGTTACATAATATAGGACTAGAATTAACAGGAATAATGTCAGCATTTGGTTCCACTTTAAAAGCAGCCTGGTATTTGACCTTCTTAGTTGTAATTATTCTTTTTTTTTTTTTTTCATTCAAGACTTAAATTGTATGTCCCGGTAAGACATACTCTTAGGAGGGGGGTGGGATGGAGGGGGGTGCTACACTATTGGACTGAAATTAAATTATGATTTTTATTCTAACTAGTAATATGGCACATTGACAACAGCTGGAATTTCCATAGCAAGTTAGTTGTTTTCATGTAATGCAGTATTTATAGGTTGTAACAAAAATGTCAAATCATTGACCAGCACTTTGCAACATAAATTCCAAAATCCCATCCATAAATATATACATGTTCTACTTTTATTTATTTGGTATAATGTAGGTTTATACATTTGTTGATCCATTTTCTTTTCATTTTTCTTGATTATATGGGTCTAAAAATATATTTTGTTGTTTTTTTCAGATTCATTTTCATTGTTACATTACAAAATTCTGAACATGCAACTTCCATTTGATTTTTAACTAAAAATGAATTTTAACTAATCCAATTACATTTTTTGCCTTATTCCATTGCAATTCCTCTTTCAACTTTGGCTTGTTTAGATTGTTAATTTCCTTTTTACCTTAAATATAGATTTCAGTGAGGAAATAAATGGTCTATTTACATTTTCCAGTTTGCTTCACAAGGGCAAGGTACATGTAAAACGATAATGGACCATTTTTTTGATGGGTTAACCTTTCTGGGAAATAACTAAAAAATAGTGCAACACTACTCGTACTTGTAAGGGTGTCTAATTTGTCTAAAGATACGTACATGTGCTAAAATACAACCACCACTGGTATTTTCATGTATGTCGTAGCTTGAGAAAGTGAAGGATGCAAAGTTTTTTGTGCAGTTTAAGGCTGGGTCGCATATCACCGGATAGCACTCTTACCGACTGAGCTATAGAAAACCCTTTGTTCGTTGTTCGTCCCAGAAACCCCTTAGCTTTCATTGCTCTTATATTTTTGATGAATATGCCAAAATTTGACAGTTTATTATCTAACAATTTTGCATCACGTTAAGGAATCACTTATCTACAACATGGTGTGTGTAACTCAATTTAGCCAAAAATCGACTCAACACCCTCGCCACTCTCACCGCGACGATGTGTGCACTTAGTATTTTATTCAATCCTGAACATAATTTCACGAAGTCATAAATGTGAATTTGATTTACAACATTCCTTGTTTATTGTTGTCACAGTTACAGTGTGTCTTCACTTTGTTTAGTGATCCTCTATGTGCTCTTTATCTTGTCCTATGAATAAACATTTTCAAGGGATATATTTGTGCATTTATTCATCTGGTCATATTTATATTCTAGTCACTCATTTGCAAAAATTAATGATGGATAATGATTCATGGTGAGCTTAATCTTCTGGATGCGTCTGCTCTGTGGTAGTAGTGAGTGAGCAAGTGGGTGCATGGTGTTTTTGTTGTTGTGTGTGTATGTGTGTGTGTGTGAGTGTGTTTTTGTGTGCACGCATGTGTGTGTGTGTTACAAGATGTTCAATCAATGTGCTATCTTTGTACAAACAAATAAGTACATGCTATGTATTTTTATCACAAAACAATTCCATGCTAGATTACCTAAACTATATTTAAAAGAATAAAACCAAAATTAGAGTCCCAAATTAATTTGATAAGAACTGGACAAGAAACCAGGAATGCATATTTCAACACCATGTAGAAATGCTGTTTTTGCTAAGATTTTCGCTCATACTTCCTCTCATTTACCTTCGTTCATAGCAAAATTCTAGGGTGGAATTCCCCTTAGGACGATAAAACTCAACCAAACTCTTTCTTTCATAGACTCAAAGAGTTACGAGAAATAATCTCTGAAAGTTAAGAGCATAATCGGGCAAGAAACAAGAAAACTATGGATCTTTGAAGATGTCCATATATTTGTATGGGGACTCTCCATAAGTTTTTTACACAAATTTCCCCATATTTTCAGTTTTCTTCATAGTCGCACTTTTCCATTCCCAAACTCATGATATGTTGTGTATAAATGTATTCTACAAAACATATGATGAAATAGAATGAAGGGTAAACATATATTCTGAGAAAATTGTTTGAAAAAAAAAGGAAAAAAGTGCATGAATTGCCAAATTGAGTCACTTGTAATAAATAGAAATGAATGGCTAATTCCAAAGAACCACAGTGTACTTATTTATTGACCGAGTGTTCAAACTTTCAGAGACTATTCATCCCATTTAGTGTCTTATAGGGCAAATTTGTCAGGGTTTCATCGTCCTTTACGACTCGAGGGCTTATTGAGCATCACAGAAGCATAAAGGCCCGTATTCACAAAGGAGGTTTGTACAAACCCCAGTTCAAACCACGGTTTACATCTATGGAATGCCAATTGTAAACTGATGGAGAGAGAATGTAAATTCCTTACTTGTTAACAATGTTGATGGTACACATTCTCTCTCCATCAGTTTACAATTGGCATTCCATAGATGTAAACCGCGGTTTGAACCGGGGTTTGTACAAACCTCCTTTGTGAATACGGGCCATTGTGTGTACAAAATGTATGACTGGATTTTCATCATGCAGCATTGGAAACACGATGCAAGTAATGAACTTCAGTGAAATAGCAGATTGATGTTTGATAGATATAATTTATTGAAATAGACATTAACAATTTGTTAGAATACGAAAGTGAAAGACTGATGTTAAGATGCAAGTTAATAGGCCTGGGACTAAAATTCAAATATTCAAATTTGATTGTTCAAACGATAGTGAACCATGATGGTCCACAGTCTATGGTTTTACAGAAATTAATATAATTTGCAAAAGGATACTGGCATAAAAATTAGTACAGAGTCAAAACATTTACTAAACGTTAAGAAGAAAATAATGTCTTTTTTCCCCCGCTTAAACGTTTTAAAACGTTTCACATTTAAACGTTAAGTGAAATAAACTGAATAACTCGGCACTAATAAACATGTATTTCACACATCTTGAATTAAAATCAAATTCTGAAATATAGATAGTTAACAGAAGAAAATATACTCATAATAATGTCAGCATACCTAGCACTAATAATTGAGCTCAAGGTTTATAGTATTATTTCAGTCATGAGGATGTATATAGCAATTTTATATTATGAATTATTGGCCAATTATGTGTGCGCTATAGAGCCAGGTTCAGACATACATGATATTTTTATTTTTCATTTGACAATTTTCTTAATAGAAATACTTGTTTTTTTTTCAAAATATTGTACTGGAAAAATGTATAAAGTGAAATATGCATATATCCCAGGCATATGGTGTATGACTATTACAATGTAATTTGTTATGATTTAGGTAATTGTATCACAAAATTTCAAAACTTCTGACTAGTACGTATTAAAGCATATAACGCTGAAAGACTTTTGCATTCAGTGCGCTGAAGATAGCTTGGATAGGTTTAACAAAGATCACACACTTTTATAACAATGTTAGACAGTCCAATTGGCAGGATTTCAAATATACACTGTAACATTAGTCGTATAAAATTATCTAGATTCCAGGGGGGTGTTTCACAATGATCCAAAGTTGAACTAAACTCTAAAGTTGGACTCTAAGCCATTAGTTTCTTTGAATATTGTGTACAATTTCTTTTAAAATGCATAAAATGTTGATCAAATCATTAATATTTTCTATTATCAAGGAGATTACATGCTCTTGTTGTAAAATTTATGAAAAGTCTCAAATTCTTTCATTTTTGTTTTTGAAAACATTTTATTCCTAGGCTACAAATGGCTTTCCATAATGGTTAGGCCCAACTTAAGTTCCAAGTAAGGCCCAAGTTAAGTTCAACATAGAATCTTTGTGAAACACACCCAGGACTCTTCTCTTGACTGAAATAGAAAATCCCTATAGACTACTAGATGCTTGACATAATTCATTCACACGACACTATAGCCATAGACAATTTCATACAAATATATTCTCCCTTTCATCAAATTGAATACAAGAGAAGAGTTCTGCAGCTTCGCTGTAAATGTGGGAAACCAAATACACATCTTTGCAACGTTTTGATCAGTATGCTTAACTGGACTACATGTTTACATGGCACTGCAGTATGTGTGATATGAGTTTACAAAAGCAGGTTGATACGCAAGGAACACGAAAGTTAAAGTTATGAAGTTAAAGGGGTAGTACAGTTTTGGTAAGGCTGAACTTTAGTAACCAAACCTGGACAGTAACATTATAAACTAATAGTTATAACTCCACCATGCTAGAAAGGTATACAAAATTACAAACGACTAAGTAAAAAGCCCATTATCATTCAAAAAGAGCCATTAAAACACAAGAGGGTGCTCTCTAAAAAGGCATTGGTTTTAACCATTTTTCATACAAAATTATGCATGTGATGTTTTATTGAAATCATGATTAAATAGAGAGATCATCAACAACTATTTAAAAAAGGCTTTTGAAATTTTTTGAAAAAGTGTATGCATTTTTTTGACTTTTTGAAAAATTCATCTAATTATTTGGGCCCCAAATAATTATAAGATCATATATATTTATTGATATTTCAGCCGTTTCTGGACCGATTTTGACCAAATAAAGTTTATTCTGCCATTAAAATTGCATGTTCTCTCAAATTTGACACTCAGTTTTTCATTACCTCACAAAAAAATTGTGATGTGCAGCGCCCTCTCTACCCCTTTAAGCAGTTATAACTGTTACAGTTTATGATTTGGTAATTTTAGTTTCACTTGCATTGAGCAAAGGCATAAATACTCTACTCCAATCTTAGTATCTGCAGAAATCAAACTTAAAGCGGTTCTCTAATTCAATAGATTATTTACATTTGATCATAGGATATCGATAGTTTACAATTATACACACATAATTCTTATAATTCTTTTTTTTCTTCAACTGACCTTGTAATTTATTCTTATTTCAATCTACATGTATGTTAACCCATTCAAGACTGACTGGTTTTGGTATATCATGCATTCTACATAGACTCCAGCCTGAGTATTTTCGGGACCGGTCCTGAATGGGTTCATATATGTGCTTATATTTTCATGAAAGTGGAAAATTAAATAAATTCAATTCAATTCTTATAAGGAATGATAAAGGTTGTATGGATTGTGCTGATTGCGGCCATAAAATGTGCTCACTAAAAGTCAATTGAGTATGAAGTAATTTTCTACAGTTGCAGAAAAAAAGAAGATTGTCCAAAACATGATGCAGCATCATTACATCACACTCATATATAAAAAATAAATACAGTCTAATATTCTACGCAGTCTACTCTTGGGGGCAATAATATATTCGCCATAGACCCTAGCTCAAGTATTTTCGGGACCAGTCCTAAATGGGTTGACTTAAAAAGTAGAGTCTATTCTAAGAAGACCACTCTCCAGGGTGGTGTGTGAGTGCATGACCATCCCACCAGTTCTTGCATCTTTCTTCAAGGATGAGGTAGGTGAGCCTTCGGGATGGACGGGGTAGAAATAAAAGGCACGTCTTCCTCGCCTCCACAGGACCTCCCGAGGATCCATGCGCGCCCCGTCTCCTTATCAAAGGATAAGATAAGTTTGCTGGAGTCTATATTCTACGCAGTCCACTCTCTAGGGCGGTGAGTGAGCGACCATATCCCACCAGTTCTTGCATCTTTCTTCAAGGATGAGGTAGGTGAGCCTCCGGGATGGACGGGTTAGAAATAAAAGGCACATCTTCCTCGCCTCCAAAGGACCTCCAGAGGATGGATGCGCGGCTCGTCTCCTTATCAAAGGATACATTTGGTTGGCTGGAGTCTATATTCTACGCAGTCCACTCTCTGGGGCGGTGAGTGAGCGACCATCCTACCAGTTCCTGCTTACTCAAGGACGGATGAGGCATGTGAGCCTTCGGGATGGACGGCGTAGAGATAAAGGGCACGTCTTCTTCGCCCCCGAAGGACCTGCCGAGGATGGATGCACGCCCCGTCTCCTTATCAAAGGACGCACTGAGGCGGCCGGACATCGGTCTGGTGTGGCCCATCATGGAGTAGTTGAGACTCCTTGCGGACAGGTGAGGGTTGGTTGAACCCAGAGCTGACTTGGGACGGATTCGCAGACTCCTGTCGTTGTTGTCATCATCGATATTGTTCTTGCTCTTGAATGTTCTGCCCATGGTGTGTCCCAGGTGGTAGCTGGGCGTCGCCGACTCGCTGTAGCTCTGTGTGTGCACACGGGCTGACTTACCGGCAAACCAGGTTGATGATTCCACTGAATCGCAAAAGAAATGGAGAGGCAAAAAATAATAATGTTGTAAATTAATACATATATGGTCATGCGTCATGAGGTCGCCTCCTTTTGCGTTACATGCCGATTTGGGATTCTGCGAGACAATGTTACAGTTGAGAGCAAATATTTTCTGAATAACTCCCCCTATCCTATCAAAAGTATACATTTTCTAAAAGGAAATTTCACAAGGAATCCAAATATGTGCTCAGAAATAATACTAGGGGTATACTTATTTTTGTATATTGACCAACATGTGAAATTTTGATTCAAGTTATCGGGTTCAATATTTTCCATGATAATCTTTTCTGAGGTATCTCTAGACAACAAATGATAATGTTTTCATGTAGAGCACACTCAGACCTTTACAACAATATAATATTGTATGGGGTTCATGATTATTTTGTGGGAGATATTTTCATTCATATTTATTGAAAAAAATGTAAAAAATAATTAATCATTTTCACTATGTAAGAGCGACTTCAGGATTAGAATATAAAGGGCAGGCCTAATTTAATTGAGAAATAATAAAGTTTCATAAGTAAGCTTTAATATGATACCAAATGTGTGTTCTTACACCTTTCCTTTGAGAAGATATAAACGTTTTTACAAACAAAGTCACAAAATGTTTCAGTCCAGATCGTGTCCCAAAGCCCCCCATAGAGTTTGTACAGGTAACGCCCAATTTTCTATGTTTGTGTTTATTTAGCTTGAAAACAAACTAGCAGAAACACTTTTCAATGATTACAAATTATAGTTCAATGTTTAAGCTTTCATTTGATACCAACATTGAAGCTATACACCTAGTTTTCACAAAGTTATTGACGTTTTGGGAAAAATTGCACTTTGAGAGGCATTTTCCCATTGACTTTGTACATGGGCGCCGCTTCCTGTGCCAGCCTCCGGCTTTAACCTTCAAAGGGCTGTATCTCGATCTTAAATAGAGGTATACCTTTGAAACTTTGCAGAATGGTAGCATTTTGAAAGCCCTTTCTAATGATACCAAATTTGTTTAGAAAGAATTTTCGGTTTTGAAAATATGAAGTAAAATGCAAAAAAAAAAATCCCCAAAATGTAACGGTGCCGGCCTTTTTGGGAGGCGAGTTCATGACACATGACCATATGTATCTAATGTTTTTTAATTTTATAGATGAAGAGCTCAGTATAGTGAAACCTCATTATAACAAGCACCTGGGGCCCATCGAATTTACCATGTTAAATCAGTTTTCTTGTTGTGTCCGGGCTTAAAATTTATAAAATAAATGGACCCAAGACCTGTTTAATGACCTTGCTATATCAGGTACCTTGTAATTATAACGGAGTTTGTTGTAAAGGGCTTTCACTGTATTATATGATTTAATTGTAAAGTTCCTCTATATCCTTTTACGAATGATGAAGAAGAATACACTATTTAATAGTACATGTATGTACTCTATTTCCACTCTATTCTACTCTGAACCTTCTGCAATTACAGACTATTCATGTATTGATACCATTTGGGTCCACAGGAGGATCACAAAGTAAACAAAATAAGTCTTTAATTTAACACAAGCTAATTATTAATCATAAATCCCCTAAATCCCCATTGTATTTTGTTAGAATCCTACAAGAACTATAGTTCAGAATCTGATGTCTTAACTAAACTACCGCACATTAGCAAATTTGTGGAACTTGGGGTAACTACATGTATAAACGGTTTATGTTTGCTTGGTCTACACTCAGTTAGTCTACAACTCATTTGGTTAAATTGGTCTACTACCTGTTGCCTTTAACTCCATTTCCCCAACTCCAACCACAATCCCTAACCCAAAACCTAACCCTAACCCTAATTATAAGCCCCCAAATTTATAATTTTCTAGTAGACAAAATGGCTGTAGACCGATCGGCAACGGTATAAACTTGATGGGAATGAGAGAATGTACGAGATAATAAGTTGAAAGTGTTCTGCACATTTCACATACCATCAAAGCCATCTCTTGCAGTGGTAGCATATGATCCACTCACAGTCCCCGGATCAAAATAATCCAGTGGCTTTGGCTCTAAAATGAACAATGAGAAATGAGATAATTTTGTTAATGCTAGAAACGATGACCCTGTTCATCGTTTGCCATCAGAGGCTCGGGATCGAGCTGTCTTATCTAAGCTAGAAAGAAGCCCTATAATTAATTGGCCGAAAATGACTAATAATAAGATTTGTACGGCCAGGAGCAGATGTAAATTCGCTTACATCTGCTTCAGAAACAAATTTTCTTCTATACTTTTTATTATCAACCACACCCTGACGAGTGTGGAATAACTAACCTGCTAAATTGTTAAATACTTACTTGGACATTTACTAATTGTGACTTTATGGGCTAACTCTTGCTGGAGTGTTGCCCTAGCGGAGCCAATTCGTTGGTATTTTTCACAGTATATATATGTTCATCTTGCCAGTGGCAGAATTTCAAATTTCACATTTCAATTTCTGTCATTGACATGCGATTTCTTAATTTGCTCTAATACATATTATTTTGTTTCCAGATGTTAGTGATGAATAAACTAATATTTTCAATTCAAGATTTATTTGTTCAACTAAATAGAAATTAATTTTGGGTTAATAATTTTCACAGTTAAAAAAATAATCAATAACCACTAACACAAACATCTAAATATCAATTACATGATGTAAACAAATATACAGTTGCACATATATCCTGAAATAGTAATGCTATCGATAAGAAACTGGCAAATAGTATACAGAAAATTATTTTGGTGCCATGCAGTACTGCCCACTGCACTTACAGAAGAAAAATCCTATTGAACACAGTCCATACAATATCTAGATTGAGTTATTATATTACTGGCAGTATTCTAAATATGACAACTATAAAATCAAACTAGCAAAATATTTTGATCATGGGCATATACATATACATTATACATATGCATGTTTGCAGAGGGGTAAGGTCTAAAGTTGTCCAAATACATTGTTCTCAATATTATTTGACATGCAAAACAGGTCTTCACTATTTAGCTGCTTCATCAATTTTCTGATATTATGTTGTGCCAAATTTAAGGGGCCTTAATTCCCTAAAAAATGTTGCCATATTTAGATTGCTTGGGGAGGGGTGGTAGCTGTATAGCCCCCACATTTGTATGCCTATGTTTTTTTATCATTGCATATTATAAAAGACTTACTTGTAGTATGAAAAAGGGTATCATCGAAGGATGACTCTGGGCTCACTGACTTGTACGTGTCAAAACATCTGTGGGATAGAAAAACAAACATAAAATTAGAAACCATGGTTTAATACGCCAGTAATTTAATTTGCAATCTCACTTATCTTTGCTTTGAAATGTAAACCATATATATATAAATTGTTAAATGATATGTTAATTTATATGTATGTATCTTTTATTTTAAATTCATGAATTTCCATACACGAAACAAGGGAATTAAGAGCAGGGAATTGTATTTGATAGGTTTGAAAGTATTGTAATTGTTCAAGTTTTAAGCTTTATAATTAGGTGAATAGCACAATGTTACTAAGAGAAAAACTTATATTCATTAAAGTCACGATCCATTAACTTTGCCAAATTCAACCAAAATCACTTCCAAGGAGCTTTCACTCTTCTCTTGTACATTTGTTGTTTCGGTTATGGTAACAAAAGAGTGAAATGAGTTATGATTTTTCAAATTATGTTTAGTATTGAATTATGAGATTTTAACGATTGAATTGAGCAATGTTCCAGAATGCTTTTGGATTGTAGTGAATCCTATATCCAAATTCTGATACTTTGATCGTTCAGTATCCAAATTCAGCACGTTGTCATTACTTTGCTCGAGCAATCATGGATAAAATCTGACATCATTGCTCACTAGCCTACATGTAGGTAAACATTCTTTTTCTATGAAAATATCACATCATTCAAAAGAATCTTAGTGATATTGGTATATGATTTAAGTCTCAAACATCACGTTTGAAAAATCATATAACGTTAATGGATCATTCTGAAGTAAAGACCATACATGGATGGGTATCTGATTGTTTAAAGGGAGAGATCCACTTTTGCAAGCCAAAATTTAAAAGTTGCGAGGTTATTGTCTTATATGAAAGGAAATGTCATTTAATAGCATGCCTGAAAAAATTAGGGCTTGAAATCTCTTTTTCGTGGAGTTATAGACCTAAAACTGAATAAACTGAGGGACGTCGGTTAATTAGGTACATACGTATTTTCGGCCGGTGAGTAAGTTTGTACATAGATTTCATTGTACATAGAGTGCCAGATCGGTATGCATGACCCCTACGTGACCCGCGCTAGCTACGTGACTCGCGCATAAGTACTAATGTGTGAGCGTTTACCAAGCAAAATACCCAAACATCGCTTAAACTGACTACATGTAATTATATATTCTTTCTTTTTGAGATCTTTTTCCATGACATACGTTAACAAATGTCGGCTTCACAATACCTTTACAAGAATTCGTACTATATTGTTGTAATATTATGCTAAATCAGTTGAACTCCTTTATTGACCGATATATAGTTTAAATGGAGGGACGCATTCGTTTTTCATTCGTAGAATCCAAATTAGAGGGCTGTTCGCTCTGATTTTTTTTGTGCGTGTTACATTGATCCCCATCCGTCAACTGAAAGCTGTTCAGACGTTTTGTAAAAGTGGACCTGTCCCTTTAACTTTAGATTGAAAAACTAATAATGAAGATATCTCTTAGAAGTACTTCACGGAGTGCAAAATTAGCCAAGGCCCAGGGTCACTCACTAAACAAGTATCCATTATTCACAATGCCCAATTCATTTCAACTGGGCACCGCAAAGTACAATATAATTTGTAATGATTTTCTTCGCTTGGGCCACTCAATGTAAGCGAAGGGCTTCCAGTTTTGACAATTAATATTTCCCTTGCCGACAGTGCCATGATGAAAAATTGTGTTAAAATTTGTAGCCAGTGGTGTAGCGACAGGGGCTCGTGGGGGGGGGGGGGCTCGTGCCCCCAAATTCTTTGAAGAATAAAAAAGGAAACATAAGGGGACACTTTTTTGAAGGAAAAAAAAGAAATACATACATGTAAGGTGTGCCCCCCCCCCCCCCAACCCATCAGTCCGACCACGCTACGCCACTGTTTGTAGCATTGACTTACGTCCTCCTGGTGAAAGCAAATCTGATCTTTGATGGGTGGATGAAGATGCCATGCTTGTCACGACAAGAGAAGTACTGTCTGCCTTTCACCAGTCCACTGTGCCTCCCAACTACAGAGGATGAAAATAATACAGTAATATAATATATGGTTATGAAAGCAATCCTTTATAAATAATTCAAAGTAGTGATTTTCTTGAATTAAATTGTGGCAAACATATATTAACTTTGGACAGCACCAGCATAGGCACAGCAAAGGGACGGGAGTTATTTGACCAGATCTGAATGATATGAAACACAAGAGTAAAAATAAAAAATAAAAACATAAAGAATGTTCCACGCTTAACTTCCACCCAAAATCAGTAGCACATTGCCCTAGATATATCTAACTTTGCCTACGTGGTCACGTACGTATTGTCAACTCAACTAAACCTACTTTTCCTTGTGATCTTCTTTTAGGTGGGTATTGGATAATATACAACACATGCATTAATTGTACAAAAGAACCAGCAGAATGCACTCTGAAACTGGACTCTATATGTATAGTCTATGATTTTCCAGGGCTTTTTGGAGGGTAAATCGCTTGAGCCCCTAGCTATACAATGTTTAAAAATGGTCTATCCACTAGTACAGCAGACACACACATTACCTGGTTCATCAAGCTCGAGGCCCACCCAGTCTCCCGTTGTATTGTTGAGGCAACCTTTGTACTTGACTGTCCCCTGGTGGACTTCACCCTTGTAGATGACCTCTACCCTCTGACCCACATTGATGTTGATGAACAAGACCATGGTTGCGCAGTCAGCTCAGGTCACCAGAGGTCACTGGGGGTCACCACCTCTGCAAGGTAAGGTCAACGTCCTACATGAAGTGCCGCATCAGCTATGGTGGACGATTGGGAAAATATAAAAAACATTACATTTTAGAGATTCTATAAGTACTGCGCTGAAAGAAATATAAAAATAAATAATAATTGTCACTGGTGGTCACCACTTAGAACTGCAAGATTAGGTCAACGTCAGGCCTGGATGAAAACCTTTTTTGCCGTTTCAATATTCAACCAGAAATTTCGGATAAACCATTAATTTGTAAATCATTTGTAAATATTTTACTAAAAAAACAAAATTGTAAAAAAGGTTGTTTGTTTTTGTTTTGCGCTGCACCCTATAGTAACAGTCAATTTTTAAAAAAGTAATTGAGCTCTGATATTCACGGGATAGTTTTAAATATAAAATATATGAGTTTATGACAAAACACTACAAAACGAACACTTACAAATCTTGTGATAATTCTTTAATTCAGTCACATCTCTAAATATTCTCTATTCTCTAAATCATTTAAATTGAATTTGAAATACACACACTCAAATGACACAATTGATGCCTGTAAAGTGTCTAAATCCACGAAAAATACTTGGAGCTTCCTCGTTTCTTTTCTGCTGTGTTGTTTAGCTTATAGTAAGAGAAGAATAAAATAGGGTTAGATTTTTTCAAATGTCCCTTTGGTATGAAGATAATTATCATTGAAAATCATTATTTCAATACCGTTGCCCAACGGTATTGAATAGTCGCAGCTAATTGCGTCCGCATTGCAGCCCATTGCAGCATGCGTGGGAACATACCGGAGAGTGAACTTTGAACCCAGCGAGCGTGAATTCCATGAATTCTGTACTACGTGTGTAAACATACAGGGGTGCAAATATCTCAAACGGCTAATTATTTCTATGACAATGTATGGAAGACTATCAGTATTCGGTGAATAATTCGGAGAATAATATAGTTAAATCCAATGCTGCATATATATACTCTATACTCACCCCTACAAGACAAGAGGTTAACTGCATATACTGCATTACTCTATACTAGCATAAATTATATCTTGAACAACATGCATTTATTAGATTGGTACATCATTCATCGCGTTGTACTTGTAACTTTTAAATTGAAACCTACCTCTCCCTTATAGGCCTAGAGTTACGATACTAAGTAACATTCTCATTCACAAGTCGACCACCTAAGCTCATACTATATCCCATTTCTTGCCATGCCTTCCAGTTTGTAGGCTAAAGGGTCTATACAATGCATGTGGACAGGTGCAGCTGGTCTAATTTAGATGCACAGCAATGTATTGACAGCATACAAAGTATAAACATTACACATGAAAACAGGTATGATGCACCAGTGCACAGCTAGCTAGCTCAGTCGGATATTAGTATGCGTCAACACGAATATAGAGCAACTATATATAATCTGATATAAAAGAACTATAATTACATCCAAATCATAGGTTGTGTGCTAGCTATATTGAATATAAGTATCGTTCTTGCAAATCAATGACTAAAACATTACCTTTCCTTCAGAAATGACATCTGATTTTACTCGCAAAATAGAGCTCAGTCAAAAATGCTCTGCACCATCCACACATCGGTCACGTCAAGCGATCGCGAACGAACAGCTAAATGGCTGAGTGCACCTGTCGACGCCAAATCTCGTTGTTGTAGTAACTGGATTCCTACATTTCAAAACGAGGGGTGTTTAATCTTAAACATATGTAATTGCCTTAATTGTTTTTAGGTATGTTGCTGCATAACCGTTTTATTTTAGCATGGTATGTATTTTACTCTTCCCAAATTGATAGAGGGTGGACAGATTTGCTTCAAATTGATTGCAGGGTAACGACTGGTAATCAATACACTTAGTACACAACACCTGTTGTAAAATCGACGTACCGGCCTAGTCCGAAAAATCAGCCAATGTTCTTTGACGCTTTGTTTTCACCCGCTCTACATTATGGAGGGGATATTACTTGACTTCATAATTAATTATCAAAGGACCTTTTCA
Source organism: Echinarachnius parma (assembly GCA_037951105.1). Lineage (NCBI taxonomy): Eukaryota > Metazoa > Echinodermata > Echinoidea > Clypeasteroida > Echinarachniidae > Echinarachnius > Echinarachnius parma. The sequence goes on from JBAMJV010007401.1 coordinate 21,922, forward strand.
GAACGAAGTGGATTTGTCTGTCTAGTCCAGGCCATGGGTACTGCAGTACAATGATGAACTTGTATTCCGTGGATGTGAACCAAGTAATCGATGAACGTCCTCAACCCCCCTCCCCCGGGGGTGGGGGGAGGGGGGGGGGGTGGGGGGGGGGGGGGGGGGGCTTCAACCTGCGAGCTCACACTGCAGCCGCTTCGGGTGAGGTCGGGGACAGACTGAGCCCCCATAAGCTTATGGATCTTAGCTATTCAAAGCCCCAAAATCAGCAACAAGGACAAAAGAGATAGCTAGTTTTAAACTCATACTCTATAGAGTGGCATGTTTTACTCATAGGACATACAGAGCGGCTTTTAAAAAAGAACAATCGGCTTCGAAAAAGAGGGTCTTCAAAGTGGCACATACCTGTATCACCCCCCCCCCCCCCCCCACCGTCCCCCGAGAAATATAAAGTGCCCGAATAATGTGTGTCCCAGGCTACGCCCACGACCACGCTACGCCACTGGCAAGTTTATGACCTCCATTATAAATGCTCTAAAAGAAAGTATACTTTGTTTATCTGTGCAGATGATCACTTTTGGTGTCAATAGGCAGGTTGGCTGCTATTATAGACAGATGACCACTAAATAAAAACAGATTTGTATTATGTACATTCATACATAGCTATCACGCATTTTCCCCCTTTTTTTTCCACAGATTTTCCCTTTATGATTTTTTTTTGGTCAAATTATTGGAGGAGAAGACATGAACAACCCCTTATAAAGAAGGCGAGATAGAAATATGCGAAATGCACTGGGGGCATGGGTCTAGTATACGCTAATAATAGGACCACAATGCATTTCGTCACTGAGCGACGAAATTTTTGCGGACGGTATATTTTCTTCTCTTGGCTGTGGAATTGAGTCCCGAATGTGACACTTTTCTGCAACATTCTTTATGTTTAGAAAGAGTTCATTCGCATCACTTCAAGTTGGATGATGCAGGTGAGATATTAAATTCACATTTTGAGGTTAAAAACACATGAAATTAGGCATATTTTAGGCCAAAATAAATAGTACAAATTCCGCCTGATAGGTGCAGTGTACCATCACGTCCCCCAGAGTTACGGGCACTTAGCGCGACAGCGGTCCGCTAAGCCTTTCGCATTGCGTCTGCTGCTTAAAAAAAAATTGATCCCTTCTTATTAAAGGGAAAGTTGAGTTTTGGTAGAGAGGGCGCTAGACTACTTAAAGGAGGGGTGCAATCCCGGCTTTGATTCAGGTTTATAGCTTTAAATATGTGCCTTTATTGATATACCACACTCTTTTTTTTCAAAGAAATCCTTAAGTTGGGAAAAAAAGGTAAATTTCATGCAACTTTTTTGCTTTATTACGCATCGGCGTTCCATGCTCCTAAAAATAGTCATTTATAGCAGAGCGGAAATGTGCGCACGTGTCACCCGATTCATGACATCACATGCAGACCGCAACGCGGAGGAATGTGCATTGTTTACATGCAGAGCCTATGACTTGCTTGTAAAACAAACTCGTTTTTGCTTGTAAATTGAGGTTTTACTGAAAATGCTTAAGAATTGCTAAGAAATGAATTGTAGCAGGATGCAGCTACACATCTGAGTGTATATCGTCCCATGATATAAACCTGAACAAATGTTTGCAAATATTGAAACAAATGGAAATAATATCTCTGTGTCAACGTGAGTATTGTACTCGGCGTGTACGTCTATGACCGAGCTAAACTGCGATTGCCTGCAGGTGACGTCACAAAGATGACGTCATTTTTTGTTCGCCCGGGACTCAGTTTTTTACGGGGGTTCCGAAAGAGAATTTACAAGTTGATTTTTTTATTTTACCGGGTTTTCCCACGAGGAAAATATGTTTGTATTAGTAATCTTCATGAAAATCTACCTTAGATACAGTAAAACCCAATTTTGAGGCAGTTTTCTTGTCACCATACCTTCAGTTGGTTTGTGAGGTAATGAAAAACTGAGTGTAAAATTTGAAAGAGCATAATATTTAAACAATAAAATCATCTTTGTTTGATCAAAATCGGTTCAGAAACGGCTGAAATATCCATAAATATATTATAACAATTTGTAATAAACCCGGGGCCCCGGGTTTATTAGAGAATTTTGAACCAGCCGTTAAAAATTCAAAAAAATGCTTCCTCTTTTCAAAAAGTTACAAAATAGGTATTAAATAGTTGTTGGTTATTTCTCTATCTAATCACTATTTCAACAGAGCATCACATGCACAATATTTTATTCAAAATGGTTGAAACCGATGAGTGTTTAGAGAGCGCCCTCTTACGTTTTAACGGCTCTTTTTGAATGATAACATGATCTTTACTACGTCATTTGTAATTTTGTGTTCCTTTCTAGTTATAACTATTAGTTTGTAATGTAATGATGCAGGTTTTGGTTACTAAAATTCAGTTTCACTAAAACTGTACTCTCCTTACCAGAACTCAACTATCCCTACAAAGGCCTTAGTTTAATTACTATTAGTGATAATTTTTGAAATCTTTTGTACTCTTTCCGTAGAGGGACTGAAACTTGCTTTGCATTGACATCCTGCCCTTTATTGCTAATTACTGGGTTCTTTGTAATTAGTTCTTTGCCTTTTCTTAAAAATAAAATTGATTATTTTTTTATTTTTTTTACTGTTGCATTGGAGTTGGACTGTACTCTCTAGTCTTGGACGTGGACCAAGTTGGAAACGTACATCTAATTTGAAGTAGAATATTTGTGTAAATTGCAATGAATGTTTTTTTTTCACAGTTCATATCCTTACCTTCAAATTTAGAGGGATAGTACAGTTTTGGTCGAACAGAATTGTAGTAATTAAAACTTGCAAATTATTGATCATTAAAAATTAACAGAACGACATCACATAGTTCAAACTTCAGTCATGTCAATGAATGTCAATGCCAATGATGCTTAAATGGTAGTAAAACGTATAATATACACGGTTAAGTTACAGGGTTGTTTTCATTCAAAAAGCAGCCGTTAACACACAAGAGGGCGCCCTCCAGAGTCCAGACACCTCGGGCTCGAGTTTCAACCATTTTTGTATCAACAAACATGTGAATGTGATGTTTGGTTATAATATCACAACAAACTTAAAACCACTCTAGTAGATTTTCAAAAGGCATTTTATAGGGATAGTACAGTTTTGGTCAAACTAAATTTTAGTAACCAAAACATGCACCATATAACATTGCAAACTATACAAACTAATAGTTATAACTCCACAATGCTCAAAACGTGCATGATACAAAAATACAAAAACTATGTAAAAAGCCTGTTATCATTCAAAAGAGCCGTTAAGACTCAAGAGAACGCTCTCTAAAAAAATAATTGGTTTCAACTTTCAACCATTTTAAATAAAAAATTGTGCATGTGATTAGTGCTGTAACTGACCTTGATGATCGGATCGTTTGATCGGATCGTTTGATCGGATCGGCAAAATTTGATCGATGAAAATCGGATCGCAGCAATCGGATCGGATCGGTAAAAAAAAAAAAAAAAAAAAAAAAAAAAAAAAAAAAAAAAAAAAAAAAAAAAAATCGTTATTTTTTTTCTTTGGAAATTTATGATCCCTAAAAACATATTTTGGGAATATAAATTAATACCTAAGCAACATATATCCATATTAATAAGCCCAAGGTAATCTTGTACGGGTATGCTTTCATTTCAAACTGATTACCTCTTCCTTTACAAAATTAATTACGCCGATTCTGAGCTTAGTCCCATGTGATCAATTTGGCGTAACCTTTCAGAATCACATGGGACTAAGCTCAGAATCGGCGCGAAATTTTGTGAAAGGAGAGGTAATCAGTTTTAAATGAAAGCATAGCCATACAAGATTACCTTGGGCTTATTCATATGGATATAATATGTTGCTTTGGTATTAATTTATATTCCCAAAATATGTTTTTTGGGGATCATTTTTCAAAGAAAAAAAACGATATATTTTTTTTTTTTTTTTTCCGATCCGATTTTTTTTCCGATTTTTTCTGCATGATCGGAAATCGGCAAAAATGATCCGATCAACCATGATCGGATCGGGATCGGCATGCCGATCCGATGATCGGTTACAGCATTACATGTGATGCTGTTTTGTTAAAATAATGATTAAATAGATAGTGATACTGATAGGTCATCAGCAACTATTGAACAAATTTCTTTTGGAAATTTTTGAAAAAGTGTAAGCATTTTATATATTTGTTTAAAATTATTGAATAAATCTGGGGGCCCAGATTTATTCCGAACGGATATATTTATTGATAGCCTATGTCAGCAGCTGTTTCTGAACCGATTTTTGATCAAATAAAGTTTATTCTGTCATTTAAATTGTATGCTCTTTCAAATTTTACACTCAGTTTTTCATTACCTCACAAACAATTAATACCAAAACTGAACTACCCCTTTAAAATATTTTGTTAAATTATTGAATAAAAGTTGATCCCCCACATTTGTTCCAGTCTGATATACTTGTGGATATTTCAGCTGTTTCTGAACTGATTTTGATCAAATAAAGTGGATTCTGTATTTTTAGGCTGAATTAAAATTTTGTGCTCTGTAAAAGTTTACACTGCAGTTTTTCATTACCAAAGTTAAACAAAAATTATGTTTTATTTAGTAATTTTTCAGGTTTAAAAGAGCTCAACTCCATAAGAGCTCTCTCTTCTGCTGTCAATAAGCCACACAAGAAAAGAACCTTGATGCTTGCTTGGTGATCACATGGAAGTTCAAACTAGTCGGCAGGATGAGTACCCAATTGAAATATCTCGTGGATCAGCTGAACAAGGAGCCTTTCCGGAGGAACTACAACCTCATCAGCTTCGATGCCCTTGAACCGCTGCAGCTCCTGCAGGTCCTCAACGATGTCCTCTCTGAGATCAACCCTCAGGTAAGAAGCATTCACACTAGATGTGGAATTGGTGGCAACAGGGCTCCACACTAGCGCTTGCCCGATTGCCCGGGGCAAGTAAAAAATTGATGTCGGGCCAGTTGAAATTTCATAAATGGACTAGTTTGGTTGCCCGATTGAGCAACTAAACTATTTGTCAACTATGAGAGAAGCATGTTATTCTGTATGTAAATCTAGAGATGTAAGTGGGCAAGTACGTTTTCTGATTAGGCAAGTAAAATGTAAAAATTCCTGATTTTACTTGCTTGAATAGGCCAGTAGAGAAAATAAGTTAGTGTTGAGGCTAGTGCACGCTTGCCAATGACTGGGACCCCGCCAGTTCAAAACCCCTACATGCCCACTGCGTTTGTCCTTCGTCATCCTATCCTCTATTGCTGCTCTCTACCCAGGTATATTTATAAATGGGGACCCAGTAGGAGTGGAATGTGTATAGTAAATGCAATTGTACTTGTATACCGTTAGGTGCACCTTACGGCTGCCAGAATGCATTGCTCCCAAGGGAGCAAAAAATGCACGAAAAGTTCTATTATATAGCAACTCATCATGTTTGTTAAGTTCCTACATGACAAAAAAAATAGTGTTTCTGTAGATTATTTTTTAAATTTTACTAGAACCATTCATGTTGTTCTCAAGGATGTCCCTATTTCAAGATGGATGGTCACTAAGGCATGTTTATTTTTTTTGTTGTACGTCCTTTTGAATACATGTTTAACTTCATTGATTTTCCCATTTGCAGCATAAGCTTGACATCCGGGAGGAGACCCCCGATGCCACGGCCATGAGGATGATGATAGAACTCAAAGTCTTGAAGTACAAGCCCAATGTAGAACCGTAAGTGCACCTGTGTCTTTATACAATTCTGGGGAATATAATAGAACACACAAAAGTACTAAGTCCCCCCTAAACAACTCCGCATAACTCCTCAAACATTTTCAGATTTCTTTTCGCCGCAATATATCTATGGAAGATATGAAAACTGTAAAAATAAGAAGTATTCATTTATTCATTTATTACTTCATGGTTGACTGAACACACCGAATGTATCCGATGACCGGGGTAATAACATAATTGTAAAGCGCTTAGAGATTATTATCAATCGTGATAGGCGCTATATAAATCGAGGCTATTATTATTATTTATTTAAATAGAACCACACTTAGTCAAAAAGGATTATAACAATCATATGATTTTGTTGTTATCAGAGCTGCCTTTCGTCAGGGTTTGGTTGCGGGTAACAATTAGCCAGTGGTGTATGCCATCCTAGAATGGCTGTTCTAGAAGATGCTCCATATTATCTGCATTTTAATTTTCTGACATCAGTTTTCCTGAAATAAGTAATATGTTGAAAACAAACCCAACTCGGTTAGAAAGATAACAAATAATGTTCTTTTCATTTTTTCAGAGCTGCATTTCGTCAGGGTTTGGTTGCGGGTAACAAGCCGGTGGTGTATTCCATCCTGGAATGGCTGTTCCAGAAGATGCCGGAGCTGAAGAAGAGGGCGTACTTGGCAAGGTTCCTGGTCAAGATTGAGGTGCCGGGAGAGATCCTCCAGGAGGAGCACGTCATGGATACATACAGCCAGGTAGGCTCAAATATATCGTTTGAGGGGTTCAAAGGTTGCCGACTTGGCAAGCAATAAATGCATTTTTTTTTTTATAGAGCCCTGTCTTATTTTAGGGGCCTTGAGAGATCTATACCTATTAACAGGTTGGACTGGACAATGTAAAACACCTTCCTCTGTTTTATTACGGCAATATAAAGAGCTTGTTGAGGTTTTCAAGGAGCTGCACAAGGCGTCCCAGACCCTGAAGTCATCGGGAACTGTCCACCATAAAGATCAGGAAGGACTTCACACAGACTTCTTAATTTTAAGACTGTGTATATTTTGGTTGCACAGTCGGGCAAATAAGATTTGATATGTATCTATAAACAGGTTATAAAATGCTTTCCTTTCTTTTAATTCTCCCAGTATGAAGAGCTTGTTGAGGTTTTCAAGGAGCTACACAAGGCGTCCCAGACCCTGAAGTCATCAGGACTTGCTGTCCACCACAAAGATCAGGAAGGACACCACATAGACTTCTTAAATTTTAGACTTCTTACATTGCTGCAATGAAGCTCTGTTTTGTTTTACTTTTTATTAGAGGTCTTGAGTGATCTGTATAGTCTCAACAGGTTGTAAAATGCTTTCCTTTTTTTTCATTCTCCCAGTATGAGGAGCTTGTTGAGGGTTTCAAGGAGCTGCACAAGGCGTCCCAGACCCTGAAGTCCTCGGGACTGTCCACCACAGAGATCAGGAAAGACATCACGCAGATGGAGGACGAGAAGGACCAGATAGCAAAGAGGATTGAAAGGCTCAAGAAAAAGGTTTGTCCAAGTCTCAGTGAATAATATTGATAATAATACAATATATATAACTGTTCTTGCTCTAAAGAAAAGTTTGTTTATTGTTCTTTACAACTTTGTAGTCATTGGATAGTTTCACTTATAAATGATCAATGTTAGAATAAGGGAGGATGCCCCCATAGCTAAGCCACTGTCATCCATCTAATGATAATGATAATAATACAATTATAATTACATCCAAAGACAAATTTGTTCATTATTATTTTAAATTGTGGATTCATTTAAAAATTAATTATATTGAAACAAAATATTTTGTATAGAAAATTGTTCTTAATTATATTTACAGAGTTTCGTTGAAAGTAAGGTTAAATGGATTTTCTATTCATGAGCATACGTACCCCTTTTTAGAATATGCTAAAGTCAACTTAATTGTGTCTTCTTTTGCTAGTATTTCCTCTCTAATTTTAAAATATTTCACAAATTATTTGTGTTTCTCATGCAGTAGAGTTTGAGAGTGTGATAGAAATTGATTCTTTGTGTCACATTTCTGTATAATAGTATATTCATTGTGATTAATAATCCTACAGGTTGAGAGTGTTCCCAACTATGAGCACATGATGTCCATCGCCAAGAACTTCAGGAAAGAGCAAGAAAGATCAACCAAACTTGCACAGCAGAAGCAAGAACAGAAGAATCAGGTATGATGATGGTGATATGATATATTTGTACTTGGTCAACTTCAGTCTCAGCGCTGGAAAACATGCACTAAGTATCTAAAATTGAGACATTTTTAATAAATCCTTCTTGCAGAGAATTAGAAATATGTAAAGTAAACAAATGAACAAACTAATCTTGACTCCCTGTGACGCAGTTGTCATGTAAATGGTCCAGGGGGGTGTTTCACAAAGACCCTAAGTTGATCTTAGCACTAAGATGGTCTTAAATACTATGGAAAGCCATTAGTGTCTTGAAACAGTTTTATAAAAGTTATGTTGAAATGCATAAAATGTTTCATAAAATGATTCATAATCTTCACATAAAATTCATGAAAATATATATGATTTGAATCAACATTTTATGCATTTCAACATAACTTTTAAAAAAAATTTCAAGACACTAATGGCTTTCCATAATATTTAAGTCCAACTTAGTGCTAAGTTCAATTAGGATCTTTGTGAAACACCCCCTGTCTATAAAGACCACCTGCTTTGCTTTCTGTCTCTTTTGGTCAGTCTTTAGAAATAAATATGCTAGAAATAAACTCTTTTGCCTTGTGACACAGTCAGGCAAGTGAAGACACACATTTTCAAATTTGAGTGGCCTGAAAGCTGAAAGTATGGTGGCCCCAGACAAAGAAAAGCATTACAAATTATATTACAGTCAAACCTGTCTTAGCGGCCACCTGTCTAGAGCAGCCAACCTGCCTACAGTGGCCATTCAAAGTGATCCCTTGCAGAGAAAAACAGTGTAATTGAACCTGTCTATAGAGGTCACCTGTCTACAGTGGCCACATTTCTTGTCTCCCTTGGGTGGCCACTATACACAGGTTTGACTGTAGTTTTATTTAGTTGCCTTATCGGGCCAGTGGAATCAAGCATCAATAAAACTTAGTGGCCCAGGCCAAAGCTATTTTTGAGTGGCTCCGGGCGAGCAGGCTTGTGCTTAATTCGAGCATTGCTTTATAGATGGGTTTTAACCCTATTCTAACTGGGCTATTTCAGACCAGGTTTTTACTGGGGGGGGGGGGGGGTTAATTTGACCCCCCCCCCCCCCTAAGATCTCGAAGACCGATTGTCCGATTCACGTGACATTTTGCATGGAGGTACATTGAAGTATTAGCAACGCG